>MU696283.1:7743-23590 GCA_026770625.1 Nicotiana glauca | reverse complement strand
TAAACTCGGGTGCACATTTATGTGACCCAAATCCAAATCTCAACGAAGTCGAAATGTGTTAAAGGCCACAGGCGTACTGGTACGGTGTGGTCCGAAATACATTTTCACGACGTTGCAATTCTTGTAAAAATTCAACAATAAAAGCGGGTTATAAATAAAAGGCACATAAAAAATAGAATATATATGAAAATCAGATAAAATCAAATACAACAGTTGAGCGACCGTGCTAGAACCACGAAATTCGGGAGTTCCTAATACCTTCTCCCGGGTTAACGGAATTCCTTATCCGGATTTCTTGTTCGCGGACTGTTAACAGAGTCATATTTTCTCGGTTCGGGATTCAACCGGTGACTTGGGACACTATTAATCTCCCAAGTGATGACTCTGAATAAATAATAATAAATCACATTCCGACTGTCCTTTTATTGAAAAAACTCCTTTATTATGCCCTTCACGGGATGTAGTAAACGTAAAAAGGAGGTGTGACAATAGGCACCAGGCTGGAAAACATGAGCCGCAGGCAAGGTAAGATAGAAAGGAGGCAAAGAAAATTTAAGGAGCACGAGAAGAAGAAAATTAAGCTGCTTTCCAAGATGATGCAGAAGTTGAGTACACTTTGTGGTTCACAGGACTCGGATGATGATGATGATAATGCAGACTTGGAGCTTAAATGTTCCACCACATCCAGTTCCGACTGATGCAGTATTCAGGGAGCACTTTCCACCATTTTACTCTATAATTTTTAGTTGCATTGAGGACATTGCAATATCTTTAGTTGGGGGTGGCTTCTTGTATCACTGTTCTTATTGTATAATTGTGGATAACTGTGGGGATGGAAGATTGTTACTATGATTATTTTCATTTTGTTGCTAGTATATTTTCATGTGATGTGTTATATTAGTATGTTTATTAACTCCTAAATTTTTTTTTGGTTATTTGATGCTTAATAGCTTCTTAATTTTTATTAGCTTCTTGAATTAATTTTTATTAGCTTCTTAATTTTTTATATAGTATGTTTTATGTTAGTGGCAATATCCTTGGTTTTCTTTATACCATGGTTCTTTTTCCAAGGATGCCAATTTTCTTCTCGAACCGGGTAATTATAAAAAAAAAATTGGCGACTTTTCCCGATGATGGATAGATTGATAACTTTCTTAAGGGAATTAGTCTTGTAGTTAGGATTAGCTTTTGTTAACTTAGGAAAATAAATGGTTTGAGTTGGGGTTGGTGCCCATTGACCAAGTTGTGGCTTGCTTGGTACCAACATAATTTAAACCTTGGCATATGAATTTGTGTTCGTTGAAAAAGAAAACAATTGAAGTAAAAAAATGTCATGACCTTTTAGACTCAATTTTTGGCTCTTTAATTCACTAAATAGCTTTCTTTAGGCTATAGGTAACCTCTTTGCGTCATTTGTTCTAATTGGATTTTGGATTTGTATTCCACTTGAGTTTTCATGTGCCATGTGTGGTGAGATTTATTTGTGAGTTCTTTTGTAGTACTTGTGGTCTAGAACTTGCCCGGAATGTGCTTTAAGGCGAAATTATAGACTAACTTGGTTTGAAAAGTGATATTAGGCCTTCCTTGGACCGCTAGTATACCTTAAATTTCCTACCCTTAAATATTTTCCCTAGTCAACCCATTTTGAGCCTTTAACCTTATTCTTTGGCAACCATATTACAAGCTTAAATCCTTTGTTCTTAATTGATCTAGCTTTTGACACCCTACCTCCCTAAGCACTTTGAAAGTGTAAATATAGGCTAAAAGCCTAAGTTTGGGGGTTGAAGGTTGGAAAAGTGGTGATATGGAAATTGTTTGAAAAGGTGGAAGGTAGATAGAAAAAAATGAAATCTTCCTTGACTAAAAAAAAATTTTATATAGAATAAAGTGATAAAAAGTCGTGAATAAAGGGAAGACTAGGTGTGGAATGAAAACTGAAGAAAGGATGGAAAATATTTTTGAAGGAAGGGGACTTTAATTATAAATATTGTAGTGCTTTGGGAAGTTTTGAGTCACTTTAACCAAAATTTTGCCTTACCTTAACCAAAAGCCTAAATTACAACCCTTTAAGTCCTAATTGATTTTGAACTGAGTTGTCTACATTAGTGGAGGAATACATGAAGGGCAACTCTATGGTACTACTTGTATGCATTTGAACATCTTTTTGAGAGAGATTTAATTCTTTCCATTTGATATCCCATTTTTGTTTTGAAATTAAGATTTATGAGTGTGGGATCCTCTCTTAAATGTGAGGGCGCATGAGATTTGAGTTGTGAATTTAATACCATTTTCAATTGGAAAGAATGACCAAAGAAAGTTTATTGTGATAGAGAGGCAAATTTTGAAGCTTTAGTGTCATGACTTGATTGCTACTTTGATTTGTATTAGTGTCTGAGCACTTGAAGTATAATGATGTTTATGTGACGTGCTCGATAATTCATATGCCTTGGAGTAATTGTTGGTACCAATCAAAGTCATGCATTTGTGCTTAAAGTAAACTTTCTTTTTGGCTTGGCATGATATGGATGCATTGTTGAGTTAACTACTTGGGAGGAGATTTTGTCGTTTTGATTGCTTGAGGACAAGCAATAGTTTAAGTTTGGGGGTTTGATAAGTTAGTATTTTACCAACTTATCTTGTCGTTAAATCTATACTTTTTGTATGTTTGGGTGATAAAATTGTGTATTTGATTCCATTTACTTCTATTTTACAAGTTGTATGTGATTTAGAAATAATAGTGAAGGAACCAAGTGAAAACAAGTCAAAAAGAAGCTAAAATGGACAAAATGAATCTGCCCAGTGAAATGCTCTTCGCGAACGTAAATGAGTTCACGCGAACGCAATGAATCAGGAGCCAAACCTACGCGAACGCGTCGTACAAAATGCGAACGCGAAGCTATGCAGAGTAATACTACGCGAACGCGTAGGATACACGCGAATGCGATGTAGAGCAACAGAAACCTTCGCGAACGCAAAGGTATGTAGGGCAACAGAAACCTTCGCGAACGCGAAGGTATTTATGCGAACGCGATGAGCAGAAATAAGTAGCCTTCGCGAACGCGAAACTATACTCGCGAACGCGATGAAGAAATCAAGCGTGAAAACTGGGCAGTTCTGGAATTTCACATTTTTTTACCCCAAATACACTAATACCCAATTCAGATCATCTTTGGAGATCTTTGGCTTATTTTCAGTCCTCATAGACTAGAGAGCATTTTATTGAAGCTAGGGTTTTGCACACACACTTGGGTTTTGAAGATTGAAGCTTGGGGTTAAGATTTACTTACCCATTTATGTTTATTTCTTCATTTCCTTGCTTTGTATTGAATATTTAAGTGTGTAGTATTTATTTCCAACACTTGAACCTTGTTTATGGAAGTATTCATATTTAAAGTGTGGATTAAATACCTTGTTGTGCTTATGTATTGAATGATTTTTATATATTTATGAAGTGAGTTATTGTTACTTTAATTATTCTTGTTCTTTAATGTTTCCAAAGGGATTAGCTAACCCTAGGACTCGCCCATTAACTCCGAATTGATTTTGGGAAAAATACTTTGGGGTTGGGAAAGATTAATTAACAAGAACTTGAGGCGTTAACCCTCATTTTATAGATTCTACTTAGGGATAGGATTGAACTACTTGTAGCCTTCCGGGTGTGCTTAATCTTCTAATTGTGATTAAGGATAATTCAATTAGGAAGTCTTGTTAGTTTTCGGAAGAAGCTAATTAAGAATTATTATTCGTGGCTAACTAACATAAACTCGCTCATATTTGTAAAATCGTAAAATACATTGAATCGTTACTTGAGCGTAATTCCCGATGCAACCATACTTGTAGCCATTGATCATTTTACTTGCTTTCTAGGTTAGTTTACATTTCCGCATTTAGATATAAAACATTTTACAATCAAAATTCTTAGTGTTTGGCATTGCGCAACTAGCGATAATTTCCTTACATGCCTAATCGCCTACATATTGTTCTCTGTGGGATTTGACCCCGCCTCATAGTTGGGTAAATTATATTGCATGTGACCGTGTCTATTGCTTTTTAGTAGTGGATTTGGATGTCATCAGGGGGAGATCTCATTATTTCTATTTGGGAATGAGGTACGAATCCCCGTGACATTTCAATCTCACTTTGTTCATCCACGGATCTGTCGGGCTCTCTCGTAGCTGCTTCGATGGCATCGGCGTGTGTATCTGCGGAGGAATCTACCGGCATGGTAAGTGAGTTTGTGGGGTTAGGTTCTAGACTACGACACCATATCGTGGTTCCCTTTGAGGGTGTTTCCCCGAACCTTTTCAATAAGACGGACTCAAACTCATCATCTTGATGGTCGTTGCCTTTTTCCCGCGCACGTGTAGGCGGTGACGTGTTCGTTGGGATCCAAGGTCCCATTGTATTTTGGGAGCTCCGGCATTTTGAACTTCTTTAGGATGTGTTTCGGGGCCTCTTCCTCGGGGAACGGCCTCTGTATTAACTTTTTCAAATCTACATCTTTTAGGACCGGGGGTGCTCCCGTGATCTGATCGACCCTAGAGCTGTAGGTCTCAACTTTCTTATCGTTGGCTGAAATCATTTTCTCACCTGATTCAATCCTTTTGGTGAAGTCCTCGAGCATATTTACTACAGCAGGGTCGGCCATGGACCCATTATTGCTTGACCTTTCGAGTACTTGCTCGGTAGTGGGAGCTGTCTCCGGTGCTGCTGTGCTGGGAGTCTTCGGATGGCTTTGTAACTGAGCAATGGCTAACTGTTGTGCCTACAACATTTCAAAACTAACATGAATACTAACTTCATGTTCTTCCCAGTCCGGGGTTTTTTTAGCTTCCTATCGGTCGTTGTGCCATATGCTCCTGTCGGTGTGAGAAGTTTCGTCGACTTGTTGTGCGTCCTGTGAATCTGCATCTACTAAAATCAGTCCGAGTGCATTATCGGGATTATGTGGTGGTGCTCCAATGGCCGGGACAGCCATGCCGTTTTCCCCATGGTTTTCGAGGTTATCGTTCTTGACTCTATTTACCGAGTCAGACATTTTAACCTGAAATCAAGAGATCTTGGACAAGAAAAAATATGAAAGATAACTTGCCTTTGTGCAATGAAACTAGCAAACAAATAATCACTATTATTTTTAGCCCTACGGTGGGCACCAAACTATTTATCGTGAAAATGGTAACAACAATTAGATTTGTAAATTGGATTCTAAAAATACATGATCTATTTTTATGCTAGTTGTTAGAGCAAATGATATAGGAATATGAAGTTTAATGACGAAATGCAAGCTAAAACGAGGCAGTGATCAAACCGACAAGTCTGCTGCCCAGGTGTAGGATTGATCGATGGGGAACCTCAGGGTCGGCGTATAGGTCGAGCTCAAGATATCAGGGGCAGTCGAGAATAGGATAATAGTTAAGATATGATTAAACAAGGCTATTTTTGGCCAATAGCAAGCAATAAATAGAGAACAAATGATAAACAAATAAATGCTAAAGTGGCCTCAAGCCAAGGGGAGCAAGTAAGTTAAAAAGAAGAGAGAGAGAGAGACATATATTATTGCACTTGTGGAGAAATAGTTGGAGCAACATCAGCCCTTTAAAAAGTAGTGTGGGTTCCTTTTATATAGGAGGGGAACCCGGTTATAGTACAACGTGCATCAACTATAAAGTATGAGGATGGGATGACTAGACGGGACGCTTCAGCATAGGCTATGAATAGGCCGGCTCTGTTAGACCTAGTTGTGTGCCTTGGGATCTTCCCTTTTTTCTAGCCTCGACCTTCATCTTTTCCGAGTCGGGCCTCGACGAGCCCCGAGGAAGGGGACTCGGTCGTAACTCCACGTCCTTGAGGTCCCGAGGTAACCTTCCAAAATGACTTGATAACAAGAAATTAGGCCCTTTGATTTCACCACATACAAGCTGCACATATCATACTCGGCCTCCCAAGTCGCCTCCTCAACTAGATGACCCCTCCAATGAACCATCACTGACGTGATGTTCTTCGACCTCAACTTTTGAACCTGTATGTCCAAGATGGCCACTGGCTCCTCAACATAAGATAGATCCTTGACCAACTGGACTGAGCTGAAGTCTAACACATGAGATGGATTGGCATGATACTTCCGGAGCATGGAAACATGGAATAATGGATGAACTGCAGAGAGACTAGGTGATAGTGCAAGTTAGTAAGTCACCTATCCAACCCTCTCATGAATCTCAAAAGGCCTGATATACTTGCCCTTCTTTCTAAACCTCATAACACCCTTCATGGGTGAAACCCCGAGAAAGACCCCTCCCCAACCATGAATGCAACATCATGAACCTTACGATATGCATAACTCTTTTCTCCGGATTAGGATGTACGAAGTCAATCCTGAATCTGTTTAACCTTTTTAAAGCATTCTGAACCAAATCTATACACAATAGTCTAGCCTCACCCGGCTCAAACCAACCCACAGGAGAGTGGCATAGCCTACCATACAAAGCCTGATACGGGGCCATCTAAATGCTAGACTGATAACTGTTACTGTAGGCAACCTCCATAAGCGACAGGAACTGATCCCAAGAACCCCCAAAATCCATTACAAACGTACGGAGCATATCCTCCAATATATGAATAGTGTGCTCGGACTGTCCGTCCGTCTAAGGGTGAAATGATGTACTCAACTCCACCCATGTGCCCAACTCATGTTGTATGGCTCTCCAGAACCGCGATGTGAATTGCTTGCCCCTGTCAGAGATGATAGATACTTGCACGCCATGAAGCCTGAAATTCTCGCAAATATAAACCTGAGCCAACTTTTCTAAAGAATAAGTAGTGGCCACTGAGACGAAATGAGTTGACTTAGTCAATCTTTCCACAATCACCCAAACAGCATCGAACTTCCTTTGAGTTTGTGGGAGCCCAACAACAAAAACCATAGTGATCTGCTCCCATTTCCACTCTGGAAGCTTAAACTTCTGAAGCAATCCACCAGGCCGCAGATGCTCATACTTCACTTGCTGACAATTTAGGCACCGAGCTACATATTTCACTGTCTTTCTTCATCCGCCTCCACCAATAGTGCTACCTCAAGTACTGATACATCTTCGCGGCACGTGGATGAATGGAGTACCGCAAATTGTGAGCCTCCTAGAGAATCAACTCATGCAAGCCATCTACATTGGGTACACATTGCCTTCCCTGCATCTGCAACACACCATCCTCTCCAATGGTAACATCCTTGGCATTGCAGTGCTTAACCGTGTCCTTGAATACAAGTAGATGGGGGCCATCGTACTGATGCTCTCTGATACGATCATAGAGAGAAGATTGAGAAACCACACAAGCCAAAACTCGGCTCGGCTCGGAAATATCCAATCTGACAAACTGGTTGGCCAAGGCCTGAACATCCAAGGCTAAAGGCCTCTCTGATACTGGTAGATATGCTAAGCTACCCAAACTTTCCATCTTGCGACTCAAGGCATCGGTCACCATATTAGCCTTCCCGGGATGATAGAGAATGATGATGTCATAGTCCTTAAGCATCTCCAACCACATTTTTTGTTGCAAACTAAAATCTTTCTGTTGAAATAGATGTTGTAGATTCTGGTGATCGATGTAGACCTCACAATAGACACATACAAGTAGTGTTGCCAGATCTTCAAGGCATGAACAATAACTGCTAACTCAAGGTCATGGATAGGATAGTTCTTCTCATGCAGCTTCAACTGTCTAGATGCGTAGGCAATCACCATGTCGTCCTGTATCAACAACGCGTTGAGTCGAATGCGCGATGCATCAAAATACACCATATAGGTCCCTAAACTAGCAGGCAATACAAACACTAGGGCAGTAGTCAAAGTTGTCTTGATATTTTGAAAGCTCTTCTCACACTTTTCAGTCCACCTAAATGGAGGACCATTCTGGGTCCACCTGATCATAGATGTTGCAATAGACGAGAAACCCTCTAAAAATTGATGGTAATATCCTATCAAACCAAGAAAACTCTGGATCTCCGTAGCTGAGGACAGTCTAGGCTAATTCTGCACTGCTTCAATCTTCTTTGGATCTACCTTGATCCCCTCACTAGATACCACATGACCAAAAAATGCCATTTAATCTAGCCAGAATTCATACTTCAAAATTTTTGCATATACTTCTTTTCTCTCAAGGTCTGAAGAACAGTCTTAAGGTGTTTTTCATGATCCTCCCGGTTCTAGGACCATAATGTCGTCAATAAACACAATGACGAACGAGTTAAGATAGGGCTAAAATACAAGTCAATAAACACAATGACGAACGAGTTAAGATAGGGCTAAAATACACTCTTCATCAAATACATGAATGTTGCTGGGACATTGATTAGACTAAAATATTTCACGAGCAACTCGTAATGACTATACCGAGTCCTCAAGACAGTCTAAGGGATATTCGACTTCCGAATTTCAACTGATGATAGCCTGAACAGAAGTTGATCTTAGAGAATACTCTGGCACCCTGAAGTTGATCAAATAGGTCATCAATACGAGACAATGGATACTTGTTCTTCACTATAACCTTGTTCAGCTGACGATAATTAATACACATGCACATAGAACCATTTTTCTTCTTTACAAAAAAGACTAGAGCACCCAAGACGACACACTAAACCGAATGAATCCCTTGTCAAGAAACTCCTGCAATTGTTCCTTTTATTCTTTCAACTCTGTTGGGGGTATACGATATGGTGGGATAGAAATGGGCTGACTGCCTGGTAACAAATCAATTACCAAGTCGATATCCCAGTCGAGCGCCATTCTTGGAAGATCCACCAGGAATACATCTAGGAAATTCCTCACTGTCGGAAATGACTCGATGGTGGAAATATCAGCACTAACATCTCTCACATATGCCAGATACACATCACACCCCCTCCAACCTTCCGCTGAGCCTTATGAAATAAGACAACCCTGCTAGGGACATAATTTAAGGTACCTCTCCACTCTAGCCGTGTAATCTTGGCATAGCAAGCGTCACGGTCTTGGCGTGATAATCAAGGATAGCATGATAGGGTGACAATCAGTCCATGCCCAAAATAATTCAAAATCTACTACCTAAGACACAATAAATTGGCTCTGGTCTTAAAACCACTAAGAACAACCAAACACGACAGATACACACTGTTAATAGTAATAGAATATCCCACAGGCAGAGACACATAAATAGGAGAACTTAAAGAATCACCGGATACACCCAAATACAGAGCAAAATAAGATTACACATAGGAATAAGTGGAACCTGGATCAAATAAGATTGATGCATCTCTATGACATACTGGAACAATACCTGTGATGACAAAGTTGGAAGGCAACATAGTATCTGGCATGTCTTCCCCTCTAGGGCGACTTCTACCTGCTCAACCTCCACCTCTAACTGGTTGTACATGCAGAGTGGCAACTAGTGTTGCAACCATAGACTGAGAAGCCTGAGGATAGTGGAATATGCGGATACTGAGTAGCTTGTGGAGTTTCACCCTTCCTGAATCTGACGCAATCCATCACCACGTGACGAGTGTCACCAGGCTTTAAACAAGCTCTCGGAAGATGTGGCTAATGTGGCTGGCCCAGGCCTAATCAGCTAGATGGGCCGATGTAAGCACCTTGTACAGAAGGTGCACTAGATAATAGCAATGATAAGGAGTTGGAGTCCAAAGAGTGACCGGAGTAACGCTAGAAGCTATGAATAAATAGGGAGACTCACGCAGCCCTTTCCATGATGAGTTGCAACTAGGGCACGAGTACCACTATATGTGCCAGACTACCTAGACTTCTTGTCCTTCCTCTCCTCTCTCTCCCGAGTCAGCATAACTTCTAATCTCATAGCAATCCTGACTACCTCCTAATATGTGATGTCCATCTCTAACTCTCAGACTATGCTAAATCTGATACTGGGTTTGAGCCCCTCGATAAATTGATGAATTCGCTCTTGAACAGTAGCAACTAATGATGGTGCATGCCTAGCCAAATCACTGAACTGGACCGCACACTGCGGCATGGTCATAGAACCCTTGCGAAACTTCTCAAACTTTTCACGCCATGCATCTCTGAGACTTTGTGGATCATACTCCCTCAAGAATATATTTGAGAACTAAGTCCAACTGAGTGAAGCTACCTCAGCCGGATTACCCAACTCATATACTCGCCAGTACTGACACGCTTCTCCTCTAATCTGGAACGTAGTGAAAGAAACCCTACTTGACGCTGCAACTCTCATAGTACGAAGGATACAGTAGCACTCCTCAAGAAACCCCTGAGCATCCTCTGACGCCAAGTAATTGAAAGTAGGAGGGTGGTACTTCATGTACCTCTCGAGCCTAAGTTACTCCTCCTCAAAAATGGATGCCTTAGACTTAGGCCAAACTGGGGCTACTAGCGGCACTGGAATGACCTCTAAAACTTTGTCGACCTAGATCTGCTGCTCTGGGGTAC
This sequence comes from Nicotiana glauca, assembly GCA_026770625.1. Taxonomy (NCBI): domain Eukaryota; kingdom Viridiplantae; phylum Streptophyta; class Magnoliopsida; order Solanales; family Solanaceae; genus Nicotiana; species Nicotiana glauca. The sequence goes on along the minus strand of MU696283.1, from coordinate 13,142 downwards.
AGGCGGCGAGATTCTTCCCTCCTCCACCGCCTGAGATATATTTGGAGCAAATGGTATCAACCCTGCCTGAGCCGAAGTGCTGAACATACTCAGAATTTGGGTTAAATTCTCGTTGAGAGTTGGTGTAGCAATAGGCATCTCAGGTGTCACGCCTCCTTTTTACGAGCTTTACTACACCTCGGGGAAGGGTATAAAATAAAAAAGGAGTTTTTTCACTTTAAGGACAATCGAAACGGGATTCGTTTTTATTTAATATTCAGAGTCGCCACTTGGGAGATTTATGGTGTCCCAAGTCACCGGTTTGAATCCCGAATCGAGAAAAGGTTTGACTCTGTTTAACATTCGCGAACCAGAAATTCGGGTAAGGAATTCTGTTAAACCGGGAGAAGGTGTTAGGCATTCCCGAGTTCCATGGTTCTAGCACGGTCGCTCAACTGTTATATTTGGCTAAAATTTAATTTTTTATACATGTTACCCTACTTGTGCAATTTTAGAATTAATTACCGCTTTTTTGTCAATTATTTTATTTAAGAAAGTGAACGTCGTTTAAGAACATGTTTTTGGATCACGTCACATGAAATGCACACGGATCCTTGACACATTCTTATTCAACATTTTCGGATTTGAATTTGAGTTGCATGAAATGCACACCCGTATTTAGGAAGGTAATTTTATTTAAAAGACGCGCCTAAAGCGGCTAACGTATTGTTATCTTTTGGCAAGGCCATGAAATTTGCTAAACAGCCTATACCGAATTCTAAGTATTTTTAATTAAGTAATTAATGAGGGCCCCGCAACTTTATATTTGGTTTAACGAGGCTCGTCTCATTTTATTATTAAAGGCCAAACTAACAATCTAAAATTCTCTGTTTATTTATCTCTAATAGTCAATTAATTCACGAATATAAATTCGAATCTCGAATTCAAGTCCGAGTTCAAACAAAAGGGTAAAACCTTTTAGCTTGAACCCGCTACCTAATTCAAAACCCGAATTTATTACCAAATCAATTTTTTGTTTGGTAAGCTTAGCATTAACAAATAATAACAAGTCTAGGCCCTTTCCAGGATGGCCCAAACGGAGGAAAATAATACGATATACTCTTATTTGACTGGGCCTATTAATAACACAACTGGGCCCAACGTTAAACTACTGTGTCTGGATCTTTACTTAAAAATGGAATTCTAATTCTTTAAACCCTTGTATTTAAAATAAAATGAAGACATACTAACTTTTCCCTGCAGTTAACAATTGATTATAAGGATGATTAATGTGTATTTATTCATTTTTACCTGGAATCGATTATTATCTCAATTTCATGCTTAAACTATTCTTATCCATTTACCTACTGATGTGCCGCTAATTATGAATAGCAACAGAAACTATAGATCAATTTGCTGAGACTTCTTATTAACTCTGTTCCTTTAACAATATTACAAATGAATAGGCTAATACCTTAGGCTCAATCACAGGCTAATTAATTACACACTAATTCAAACTAGCCTTACTATACTAACATCTAATTTGTGATTTTGAATCTCAACTTCTAAAGCTAATCACTGCAACATAAGGTCATTTTACAATCACTGAAACAGATAAAACTAGGCATTCAATAAGTACTACAATAAAGGCTTATACAATCCAAATCTTAATCAGTTCAACTATACATTTAAAATCATCTTAATACATAGAAGTCCTGAAATGTCTAACAAACAATTTATTTTTATATTAGATCCAATGTAAATGAAGTTCAGAGATTAATTTCGAACGATCCTCTGCTTCATTTTTACAAACTTAAAATCTTTAGAGTATGTACCTGAAATTAGGAAATGAAACAGGAGAGTCAGCAACAGTTTTAGTGTATAAACACCTCAACAATAGCAACAAGACAATTAAATCCAATCACAACCTCAAATTGCCCAGGATTAAACCACAGCACTAGATTTAAACCAGAAAAACAAACTCGACCAGTCCAATTGCACTTTCACAGAATTTCAGCTACTAGAATAGGAGAAGATCAATGCACAGCCTTCAATTTTAAACTAAATGATCAATGAAACAGTGAATTTTTGTGATTTTCTACTAATTTCTAATGTTTTTTTTTAGTTTTGGAAGTTATGAATTTCGAATTTGGATCTAGGAGCGCAGAAATTGTTTTGAGGAATTTTTTTTTTCAGATTCTGAAAAAAAAAACTTGTAAAACAAGGCACATTAGTGCCTATTTATAGATGTAATTTTGGAGGAAAATTCAACTATTCATTTTTACAAATCAGTCCCTATTTTATTTCATTTCTACCCTCTATTTTTAACTTGTAATACAAATAACTATACTCATTTATTGAAATCTATACTAATACCTCTATCTAGAAGATTCTATCCTATTGTGATTCCTACATTGCCCTCACTTCATTTTAAAATTTGCTAAACTACCCATTTTTATGCCCTTATTACCCCTGAAATTAAGCTGGAATTACTATCAAATTATTTTGATATTCCAAAAATGCCCCCACCTTCCATTTGTAATCACTGCCCTACCTTAACCCCACTAACAGCTATAACAAAAAATTTTAAAACCTAAGCTACTTGCCGGATTCACTAATTGCCCCACACTAAACTAATCAAAAGTAAAGCTAATTAATTAACAACTAAGACTAGCAATTATCAAAACAAAATTAATTAAAACTAAAATGACTAAGTGAAACAGAAATTCATCAATCTCAAAATTCTAAATTCTGACACATACTATATATTCAAACAAGTATTCCACAGGGAAATTCAAAATTGATTACTGATAATAAAAAAAATCAAAAGAATAGGAAAAGAACAGAACAAAATATGCGGGAAAACCAGCAAATATCAAACAAACACATGCATAACAAAAAATAAAAGAAAGAGATCAAGAAACTTATCTAGGTTTTTTTTAGCTTGTTTCGATCATGCTTGAGCCAAATCCATTTGAATTTTTTAGGATTTATGATCTGTAAGATACCTAATGGTGTGTTTTCTAAAAGAAAACACCTATTAGGTGTGTTACGGTCATGAATCCCCAAAGATTAGACTAGGGATTCTTGACCGAAAAATCTTGAATTTAATATTTGAGGTATTCTGGTGATATTTGAAGACTATGGCTTGGATATTTGGGATGAGAAGGTGAAGGCGAGTCTACGGTATAAATTAGGGGTTATTTGGGGTAAGTGTCATTCGCCGGAGGTAGGGTTCCGGCGAGACAAATTGAAATATTCGAGGGGATGGGTTCAGATTTGAAGGAAACTAAGTAGAGGATGGGAAGAGGATTCTGTGATGTAATTTTGGTAAGGTTTGGCTTTTGTGGCGTTTCCCGCCGGCGAGGGTTCCGGCAAGGTTCATAGGTGGAACAGGGACGGCTAGGGTTTTGTATAATGAAGTGGATGGGAGAATGTTTGGTCTTAGGTAACGTTTTTAGGACATATTAATGAATATGAGAGAAGGGTCTAGAGTCGTTGGATCAGATGATTTTGAAGGGCTCAGATTCATTTGACACTTTAAACGGTGTCGTTTGATTTAGTAACGGGGCTGGTGACCTTTGGATTTGGGGAGATCAAAGGCTAGGATTTAACGACGCCAAACGGCGTCGTTTTGATTAGTTGGGGCTGACCGGGTTTGGGTAACATTGGGTCTGGACTGGGGCGCGTGTATTCTGTTCGGGTTTGGGTATTTGGCCCAATTTATTTAGCAGTCATTTTCTTTCTCTTATCTTTTATTTGTTTTTCTTGTATTTTACTCACTTTAATTTTGTATTTTATTTTCATTTTGTATTTCTGTATTTTTCAGATTTATATATTATTTTTCTGATTTTATAAAATTGTGAGATTAAACTATAATTAAATTAAAACTAATTAAAGCCTAAAATCTACTTAATAACTATTTAATAGCAATTTCCAATTAAAATAATAAAATGCTAAAGTGAACTATTTTTGTGATTTTCTTTAAATTTTTAAAATGATTTAATACCTACATAATACTAAAAATGTGAAATTAAATTCCTAGTGCAAATGCATATTTTGTATTTTTTTTTTAATATGAATTATTTATGTAGTCAATTAACACAAAAATGCAACAATTATCAAAAAATACACAAAGATTGTAAAAATAAAGAAAAATTATTTTGTTTGGATTTTTAGGAATAATTTGCTTAGGGCAAAAATCACGTGCTCACAGCTGCCCCTCTTTGCCCGGAAACACGAAGAGTTTTCGTGCAAAGACAAGTGAGCGAAAATGGGGGATTTTTGCCCATTCGCACATTCCATGTGAAGCATTTTCAAAGAGTTGACCGCACCTTGCTTCAGAGATTGCCTATATATCCCGGGCTAAACAGGAATCAGGTCAGTGTAGTTCAGGAATGTCTGGTAGCTGGGACTACCAGGAGCTGTGATTTCACAGTTGTTGTTGCTGTTACTGCTCGCTGACCTCCTTATTACACCATGTCAAGATAAAAAGAGACTAGCCTAAACTATGCTCTATGGGTTACAAGAAATCCTATATATGCCTCCAACTTTCTCTTGTGTTGCCTTGAACTTGTATCTTGTGTTCTTCCAATGGAATTCTTGCTGTTGCCTTGGCTATGTTTTGCCATTCCTCTTGATGTTGCTTGACTACTATAATTTGAAATATGTGTCCTTTCTTCAGGTGGACTCCTACTTGCGATTGCTTGAAAAGGTATTCCCTTGTTCTCCAGGTGGGCTCCTGCTTGCGATGCTTTGAAAGTATTCCCTTGTTCTCCAGGTGGGCTCCTGTTTGCAATGCTTGAAAATGTATTCCCTTGTTCTCCAGGTGTGCTCCTGTTTGCAACGAAATAGACAAACAAAGAAAATTTCCTGCCCCAGTATGGTGACTGGGCATATCATGTTATTAAATATTAAAACTAAAGGCTAGAATTTGGATTGTACTTCCTTATTTTCCAGGTGGGTACCTGCTTGCTGCATTAGAAAAGATATTCCCTTGTTCTTCAGGTGGGCCCCTGCTTGCGGTGCTTGAAAAGTATTCCCTTGTTCTTCAGGTGGGCTCCTGTTTGCTGAATTTTGAAAAGATATTCCCTTGTTCTTCAGGTGGGCTCCTGCTTGTTAAATTTGAAAAGATATTCCCTTGTTCTTCAGGTGGGCTCCTGCTTGCTGAATTTGAAAAGATATTCCTTTGTTCTTCAGGTGGGCTCCTGCTTGCAACAACCATACAAAACGAGGAAAATTTTCTGCCCCAGTTTGGTAAATGGGCGCGTTGTGTTACTGAATGTTAACTTGAAAGATAAGACTTGCATTATACTTCCCTTGTTCTTCAGGTGGGTGCCTGGCTGCTGCGCTTGGAATGTATTCCCTTATTCTTTAGGTGGGCTCCTGCTTGCTAACTTTGGAAAGTATTCCCTTGTTAT
>MDKF010689173.1:0-29752 GCA_026770625.1 Nicotiana glauca | reverse complement strand
CGCAACTAGCGATAATTTTCTTACATGCCTAATCGCCTACAAATTGTTCTCTGTGGGATTCGACCCCGACTCATATTTGGGTAAATTATATTGCTGCGACCGTGTCTATTGCTTTTTAGTAGTGGATTTGGACGTCACCACCTTATCCAAAGTCCACTGGGTTTCCCCTGGGACCCAAATGGACAACACCATACTCTGTGCATTTATTTGGAGAACTAAATGTTGTTTATGCCAATTGTTGATTTAAATAGTCGAGTCCAGCTAATGCTTTGTTTTGCAGAAAATGAAGCACGAAATCCCCAAATTCGGCATGGTAACCAGTATTCACCCGAGGTTTCTAAGATGGTGGGAGGACCTTCATTCCAGTGACCGGACTCTTGTCTGCAAGTATTTGGGAAACTTACCCTCTCTTTTGGAAATTCATCAAGACAACAAAATCATAGAGGCTGCGACCTTATTCAGGGACAGTGATAGATCGGTATTTCAATTTGGGGACCTTGAAATGACCCCTCTGCTCAAGGAAATAGGAGGGTTAGCCGGTATTCCTTGGGAGACCCCGGGTTTGCTCATGCGAGAAAACCGTAAGGGTAAGGGTTTCTTCAAAATGATGGGGTTGAAGAAAAATTCAGAGTTGACTTTTTTGAAGGACTCCTATATTCCTTTCGACTACCTGTGCGAGAGGTACATTCATAGAAAGTCCTACCGCACCAATCCAGATGAATTCACCCTCACATTATTGGGGCATATCCACAGGATAGTTTTCGTCTTCATGTTCTGCTTCCTGGGAATGATAGTGTTTCCCATGAAGAAGGATAGGATCCATACCAGACTAGCGATGGTCACCAAGACACTAATGGAGGGAATTGAAGGGCAACCTTTTAGCATAGTGCCAATGGTTGTTGCTGAGATCTACCGAGCTTTGGAAAATTGTCAACGAGGGGCCAGTCATTTTGAGGGTTGCAACTTACTACTCCAACTCTAGCTTATAGAAGATCTCCAAAAGGGTCGATACTGTCAAGAGCTTCCGCGAAGGCCGTGGAATGATCATATAGCCTTTCACCATCCCAATGGAATGAACTATATGCCTGACATGTTTGCTAGGCCAGGGGATGCTCGAGGATAGGTAGAGTTATTTGAAAACTTGAAAGAAGACAAGGTGCAATGGATGTTCGAATGGTTCCCCACTGGAGAGTTCATCATCCGCTCTCGGGACGCTCCATTCCTCATACTCATTAGTCTATTGGGAACTTATCCCTATGTCCCTCTCTGAGTCATAAGGCAGGCAGGGAGGAAGCAAGTCGTACCAAAGGTCGAGAAGATGAGTCATTTCAGGACTAATTTCCAAGACGACGATAGCCCATACAAATGTCAAGCTCAGCACATGTGGAACAACAAGATCATCCTGGAAAAGGATTCCATAGAGCCTAATAGATATCATGCCAGCTACACCTCATGCTGGGTTAGGATAGCCCGGGCCTGTTCGAGGTCACAGGGTCATCGACGAAAGGGCTGAGATACAGGTTAAGTACAATCAGTTGCACAAAAGAATCAGGGAGTGCGAGAGTGAGCATCAGGAAATTCAAGAAGCAAATCAAAAGTTGATCGAGGAATAGAAGGATATGGCTGTCAGAGCCAACAATCGCCTAGGGCATTTGGAGCGAGGGTTAGTAGAGCTGGAAGGGAAGTTCATCCAGAGGATCGAGAATTGCCGAGGGAAATGAAGGAGGACATTTGGCTAGGGCTTATCTGATGCTGGGATTGTGTGAGCTGGTGACGCTATTCGATGGAGCCAAAGATGCCGAGTCTGGGGAAGGTCCTTCTGGGACCAAATAGTTAGAAGTTTCTTTTCTTTTTCGCTTTGAAATGTAATAAGTCCAATGACCATTAGTGATATTTTACTTTATTAAATTTTAGTGTCGTTTTGGAATTTGTCTTATTTTTATCAATAAAATGTGGCATTTAGCATTATAAGTTCTCCAAATCAACTTGTCGCTAGGCCTACCTCAGGCACAACGAGGCACCCAATTTAGGACACGATTTATATTCTTGTACTACGTGTCTAAATATTACAATATTTTTCCTCAGAATCCATACTAACTTGTTACTTTTTTATTTTTACTTTTATTTTTATTCCCCTCCCCAAAAGGTTAGTTCGTGCATTCTGGCATCGTCATCCTACTTCACAAGATCTAAGGTCCCTCCACCTCCTCCTCCTCCAAGTCCTATCAAAATCAAGAATGAAGAAAAAATGGGAGATTTGAACAACATCAGAAAGGACGACTCAGCTGAAAGGGTAGAGGTTCCTCAAGGTATTCAGGTGTCTAAAGAAAGTGCCGCTCAGCTCGAACAGAAGCTACTGAAATTCCAAGAAGAACTAGACCAAGTTCGGAACTTGGCGAGCTTGTCATTTTCCCTCACTACTCCAGACATCAACTTTCCCAATGCTCAACACCCCATGCCTCGACAGAACATCCCGAAGCTGCATAAACAACCCGCTACTCATCAAAATTGCAACACATGTCACAACAACGCTCTATTCCTCATCCCTGAACCATCAAATGATCATCCCCACAACACTCCCAAATATGTGGAAACCATGCCACAATACACTCAACCCATTACAAACACACTAGAATCTGATGACAAAGATTCTCTCATCAAGAACCTGGCTGCCAAGCTTAAGAAATTGACTAGCCGGGTCCAGGGCGTTGAAGGAAACAAAGGCATTGAAGGGCTAAATTCTGAGGATCTTTGTATTCAGCCAAACGTCGAACTTTCCGAGGGGTACAAACCCCCCAAGTTCAAAATGTTTGACGGCTCGGGGGATCCTAGAGTCCATCTGAGGACATATTGTGATAAACTGGTCGGTGTAGGAAGAGATGAGAAGATTCGCATGAAACTCTTCATGAGAAGTTTGAAAGTCGATGTGCTATCTTGGTACATTAGCCAAGATTCCAAGAAGTGGACGAGCTGGGTAGGAATGGCGTCCGACTTCATGGACAGGTTCAGGTTCAATACAGAAAATGCACCAGATATCTTTTACGTCCAGAATCTGAAAAAGAAACCCACTGAGACATTCCACGAGTATGCTACTCGATGGAGATCCGAGGCTGCTAAGGCCAGGCCAGCCTTAGAGGAAGAACAAATGAACCGATTTTTTGTCCGAGCACAGGATCCACAGTATTATGAGAGGTTGATACTGATAGAGGGCCAGAAATTCTCCGACATCATCAAGCTAGAAGAAAGGATTGAGGAAGGAATTAAGAGCGGTATGGTCACTAATTTTGAGGCACTGCAGGCTACCAACAAAGCCCTATAATCTAGTGGCACGTCCAATAAAAAGGATGTGAGTGCTGTGATGGTTGCACAAAGAACCAAGTCCCCAGTAAAATACCAAGCCTACTCGGTACCCTCTCTCACATACCAGCCTATTCCCAATTACCAAGCACCTCCTCCCTCTTACCAAATTCTATCACTTGCTTACCAATCATCTCTATCCCCCATATATAAACCTACCGTACCAAGATATTCTCAACCTGCACCCGTCTACCATGCCTATAATGCTCACTACCAGTCACCTTCTGCCCGCCAAAATTTCCCCAGACCATGCCCTAACTTCGACCGTAGACCTCCCAAGCAATACACCGCCATCATCGAGCCAATCGACCAACTATATGAAAGACTCAAAGCAGCCGGTTATGTCACCCCAATCCCTACCATAACTACAGAAAATCCTTCCCGGTGGGTCAATCCAAATAAAATTTGTGCATACCATTCCGACATGAAAGGGCATACCATTGATGAGTGCCGATCTCTGAAAGAAAAAAATCCAAGCTCTAATTGACGACAAAATCATCGTGGCCAAGGAACCTGCTCCTAATGTCCGAAACAATCCCTTGCCTAATCATAAGGGTGGTGGTGTGCACATGATCGAGGTAGAAGATGATTGGGACCCCAAGGGGTCAATTGGATTAATTGCCAAAAGTGACGAGCCCGAGAAACCAACTGTCATATTGAATCCAAATGTAGTCCAGATCCAGCCCTCTGGGATGCTGAAGTAAACATGTATGTGCCTCTCGAGCTTGAAACACCGTCATCCAAAAGGACTGCAGAGCCGATTGAGTGGAGTTTGGGTCTCCAAAAGTACCATTTGAAGTTGTTGTGTTGCCACCCAAAACGAGAGTGCCCATTCCTGTAGCGATGTCAGCAGTAATTCCATTCCATACACAGGCCATTCCTTGGGATTACACCGCCGAGGCAAGAAGGAAGGGAAAAACTAGGTCTGGAGAAGCAATTGCAGTACAGGGTATGACCAGAACCGGCAGAATTTATATTCCGGAGCACCTAGTTGAATCAAGTAAGCAGGCCTCTAGACGGCCTATTGAAACTGGGCCTGATGATCTCTGGCGGAAGATACAGGTAAAAGACTACTCAGTTGTGGATCAATTAAACAAAACACCAACACAGATCTCCATTCTAGCTCTACTGCAAAGCTCCGAGACACACAAGAACGCCCTGATGAAGATACTGAGCAAGGCATATGTACCCAGCAATATAACTGGAGGAGAAATGGCGAACATGGTCGGGCAGATATTGGAGAGTCATAAAACCACTTTCCACGAGGATGAGTTGCCCCCTGAAGGTTTAAGCCACAACAAAGCGTTGCACATCATTGTGCAATGCGAAGACTATTTCATCACCAGGACTTTAATTGACGGAGGGTCCAGCCTCAACATTTGTCCATTGGTGACCCTCAGAACATTGGGGAAGAGTCTACATGAAATCAAAGATGGGGCTATCAACTTCAAAGCTTTTGATGGTTCCCAAAATGGCCACTATTAGGGAGATCAAATTATGTTTGCAAATGGGGCCAACTTGGTTCGATGTTGATTTTCAGGTAATAGACATCCAAGCATCCTACAACTTACTACTGGGACGACCTTGGATCCACGCCGCTGGAGCTGTAGAATCAACCCTGCACCATGCAGTGAAGTTCGAGTGGAATCACCAAGAGGTGATTATTCATGGTGACAGGAGTAACCCCATATACAGTCGTCAAACCATCCCAGCAATTGAAGGAAACTAGGAGGAGAAACCTACCACCAGATTGATCAAGTCAACACCGTGGACATAGATAAGTGGTGGGATAACAAGATAGAGAGTATACTGAATTGGAGCGGGTATGAACTTGGCAAAGGGCTTGGCAAGAACCTCCAGGGAATCACCAAGCCTATCAAATTGAAGAAGCATGGCACCACTTTCGGGTTAGGGTATGGATATACTTGGGAAGAATTCCAGAACTGGTCGCCACCATGGCGTGGCCCCTATTATCCGCTGGAGCACCCGATACCCCGCCTGGAACAGACTTTCCAGCCGGTAGACATCTTATATGGGTCAGAGGAAGAAGAAACATTAGCGACAATGAAGAATCTGTTCTTGGAAGAAGACAATATGGAATGTCATGTCATTTTTGAGGAGGAAGGGGAGGAAGGCCCTTCCATACAAGCGGTGAATCGAGGAGAGTACCTCAACAATTGGTCCATCAGAACCACCAAGGCCCGGAGAGCTTCGGGGTAGCAAGGCTGAACAAAGCACTATGCATTATTTTTACTTTTTAATTAGTTGATTTCCTTTCAGTATTATCTCTAAATTTTGAAAAGAGCTCCGATGTTCAAAACAATTTTGGAATTTATCAAAGTATTTCAGTTTCTTATTATTTTTCTCTGCCATTTACTTTATTTTTACACAATATTACTATTACATATCATGAACCGACTAATGTGACATGCGATGAGGTAACGCAATAAATGGATATAGACTCGGAAGAGGATGAGATACTAGAAGAGGTCGTTAAAGAGGTCGAAGACTTTGAGAATAGAACTAAGTCTAACCTAGACGAAATGAAGGTCGTCAACCTTGGGAATACTGGGAATGTCAAGGAAATGCGCATCAGTGTTCACCTATCACCGTCAGAAAAGGAAAAGTACACAGAATTCTTAAAAGAATATGAGGACATATTTTCCTGGTCATATGATGATATGACCGGTCTTAGTACATCTATTGTAACTCACAAACTGCCAACAGATCCGACATGTCCACCGGTAAAGTAAAAGCTCAGAAAGTTCGAGCCAGACATGAGTTTGAAAATCAAGGAAGAAGTCACCAAGCAAGTCAAAGCCAAGGTCCTCAGGGTAGTGAAATACCCGACATGGTTAGCCAACATTGTGCCAGTACTAAAGAAGGACGGGAAAGTCAGAATCTGTGTCGACTACCGAGACCTCAATCGGGCCAGTCCGAAAGACGACTTCCCACTGCCAAACATACACATCCTGATTGACAACTGCGCCAAGCACGACCTGTAGTCATTTGTCAATTGTTTTGCCGGGTACCATCAGATATGGATAGACGAAGAAGACGCGGAGAAGACGACTTTCATTACGCCATGGGGGATGTATTGTTACAAGATGATGTCGTTTAGATTAAAGAATGCTGGGGCCCCTACATGAGGGCCATGACTACTATTTTCCATGACATGATACATAAAGAAATTGAGGTGTATGTAGATGATGTCATCATCAAATCCAAGAAAGTCACTAACCACATGGAAGATTTAAGAAAGTTCTTCAATAGATTGAGAAGGTATAACCTGAAACTGAATCCCTCTAAATGTGCATTCGGGGTTCCTGCCGGAAAACTGCTTTGGTTCATCGTAAGTCGACGGGGAATAGAACTTGATCCGTCGAAGGTCAAGGCCATTCAAGAATTACCACCTCTAAAGAAAAAGAAAGAGGTTATGAGTTTCTTGAGGAGACTCAACTACATCAGCTGATTCATAGCCCAGTCCACCGTCATTTGTGAACCAATCTTTAAAATGTTGAAGAAGGACGCCGCCACCAAATAGACTGATGATTGTCAGAAAGCCTTCGATAGAATCAAGGAATACCTATCAACGCCGCCAGTTCTGGTTTCGCCCAAACTAGGTAGACTGCTATTGCTCTACCTTGCAGTACTGGATGGAGCATTTTGGTGTGTTTTGGGACAACATGATGAAACAGGGAGAAAGGAGCAAGCCATCTACTATCTCAGCAAGAAGTTCACCCCATACGAGGCCCGGTATTCCCTGCTAGAACGAACCTGTTATGCTCTGACTTGGGTAGCTCAGAAGTTGAGGCATTATTTCTGTGCCTATACTACTTATCTCATATCAAGGATGGATCCGCTGAAGTACATCTTTCAGAAGCCCATGCCCATGGGCAAGCTGGACAAATGGCAAATTCTATTGAGTGATTTTGATATTGTCTACGTGACTCAGAAAGCGATCAAAGGACAAGTACTAGCCGAAAATCCCGTGGGCGGAGAATACGAGCCTCTAAAGACGTATTATCCCGACGAGGAGGTTTCTTTCATAAGAGGAGACATTGCAGAATTCTATGATGGCTGGAGAATGTTTTTCGACAGAGCAACAAACTTTAAAGGCGTTGGAATAGGAGCAGTCCTAGTATCATGAACAGGTCAACATTATCCGGTGTTTGCCAAACACAGGTTCCCGTGCACCAACAACATGGCCGAGTATGAAGCCTGCATCTTAGGGTTCAAGCTAGCCATTGATATGAACGTTCAAGAGCTACTATTGATCGGGGATTCAGACTTGCTCATACATCAGGTTTGAGAAGAGTGGGCAACCAAGAATTCCAAAATACTCCCATACTTGCATCATGTACAGGAGTTGAGGAAGAGGTTTACAAAGACAGAATTCCGGTATGTCCCCAGAGTTTAGAATGAGGTCGCTAATGCATTGGCCACTCTGTCATCCATGATTCAGCATCCAGATAAGAACTTCATTGATCCTATCCCGATAAAAATCCAGGATCAACCTGCTTACTGTGCTCATGTCGAGGAAGAAGCGGATGGAAAACCATAGTTCCATGATATTAAGAAGTATCTGTCAATAGGAGAGTATCCAGAACTTGCAAACACTACTCAAAAGCGCACACTACGAAAGTTATCCAATCACTTCTTTCATAGCAGAGGAATCCTATATAAGAGGACTCCCAATTTGGGATTACTAAGGTGTGTCGAGGCAAAAGAAGCGTCCAGGTTGTTGGAGGAGGTTCATACAGGGACCTGTGGCCCGCACATGAATGGTTTCGTCTTAGCCAAGAAAATACTCCGAGCTGGTTACTTCTGGATGACCATGGAGACAGACTACATCTAGTATGTTCGGAAATGCCATCATTGCCAAATTCATGCGAACACGATAAAGGTGCCTCCTAACGATCTCAATGCAACAAGCTCACCCTGGTTGTTCGCCGCTTGGGGGATGGATGTCGTTCGACCTATCGAGCCTGCCGCATCAAACGGGCACATGTTCATTCTAGTGGCAGTTAATTATTTCACCAAATGGGTTGAAGCAGCATCATATAAGGCGGTAACCAAGAAGGTTGTGGAAGACTTTGTCCGCGATTATATCATTTGCCAGTTCGGCGTCCCAGAGTCAATCATCACTGATAATGGTTCCAGTCTCAACAGCAACCTGATGAAAGCAATGTGTGAAACCTTCAGGATCAAGAATAAGAATTCTACAGCCTACAGACCTCAGATGAATGGAGCTATAAAAGCAACCAATCAGAACATCAAAAAGATACTAAGGAAAATGATAGAAAAACACAAGCAGTGGCATGAGAAGCTATCATTTGCTCTATTCGGATATCACACCACAGTCCGCACATCAACTAGGGTGACTCCTTATATGTTGGTTTATGGTACCGAGGCAGTCATCCCAGCCGAAGTAGAGATTTCCTCTCTGAGAATTATGTAGGAAGCAGAACTTGAAGATGCAGAATGGGTAAAGGGTCGCTCTGAGCAATTAGCCCTTATAGACGGGAAAATATTGAATGCAGTTTGCCATGGTCAGCTTTATCGAAATAGAATGACCAGAGCCTTCAACAAGAGATCCAGGACAAGGCAGTTTGCGCCAGGGCAGTTAGTACCAAAGAAGATATTTCTGTACCAAGATTAAGACAAAGGGAAATTCTCTCCCAACTGGCAAGGTCCGTACATGGTTCACCGGGTTCTAACCGGAGGAGCCCTCATACGTGCAGAAATGGACGGAGAAGTTTGGCCAAAGACGATCAATTCAGACGTAGTGAAGCGAAACTATGTGTAACCATTATGATTTTTTATGATGTAATTTGAACTACGCCTGACCTAATTCCCATTTAAGAGGGGATACGTAGGCAGCCTTATGGGTTCGGTCACAATTCAATAAAATTTTCATTTCCCCCGACATTGGAAACTGGGGCAGAATTTTGAGAAGGACCCTCAAAATTCCGAAGTTGATCTTCGCCAATCATCACGCGCAGCCATAAGAGGCACCAACCCAGTAAATTGGGGTAGACTTTTGAGGAGGACCCTCAAAATTCTGGAGCAAAAGAGGTCGCTATATCTCGAACCACATTGCAGTCGTCGGTTCACCCAAAGAAAGTCATTTGAAATTATGTATTTACATCATATTTTTATTATTTTACTAAATCATGCATGACTACTGTCAAAATAGCTTTGTTTAGCAACACTACCCCAAATAGAAGCAAGAGCCGAGTAGGACAAGCGAGGTCCACGGGAAGACGAACTAACCTTCCTCCTTTACAAAACTCACGATTTTTCTTTGGATGCAGGCACCCCAGACATAAAGTCATCAGATATGATTACAAACTCATATTTTTCAGGAATAAGACTCTCAAAATCATTGCCCATTTACAAGTGCTATCCACGCATGACATTCTCAGCAGTCACAATGACAACTAACTGTCATCTATCACCTCTCAGCTAAGAGATTTCGTTACTTTTTGCCTTTATATATTGCATTGCACAAGGCTACCTTTCTGCCTTCCAAGACTAAGCACTGTCTCCATCCTGCGTTTCCTTGCATTGCATAAGACTACTTTTTTGCCTTCTGAGACTAAGCCCTGTCTCCATCCTGCATTTCCTTGCATTGCATAAGGCTACCATTTTGCCTTCCGAGACTAAGCATTGTCTCCATCCTGCATTTCTTTGCATTGCATAAGGCTACTTTTCTGCCTTTCGAGACTAAGCACTGTATCCATCCTGCATTTCCTTGCATAAGGCTACTTTTCTGCCTTCCGAGGTTAAGCACTACCTCCATCTTGTATTTTCTTGCATTTCATAAGGCTACCATTCTGCCTTCCGAGACTAAGCACTGTCTCCATCCTGTATTTCCTTGCATTGCATAAGGCTACCATTCTGCCTTTCGAGACTAAGCATTGTCTCCATCCTGCATTTCCTTGCATTGCATAAGGCTACCATTCTATCTTCCGAGGTTATGCTCTACCTCCATCTGCATGGCTGAAAGATCGCCAACTTTATTTAAATCCTGCCTGGCTGAAATACCGCCATTTTATCTCTCTTGCATGGTTGAAATACTGCCACCTTTTACTTATGTCTTGCAATCGGCTGAAATATCACCAAACTTTATTTAAATTCCACATCGGCTGAAATATCGCCAACTTTATTTAATTCTCGGTATCGGTTGAAAGATCGCCAGTTATATTTAAATCCCCATCATCATTTATACTTATGCTTTTTGTTGGCTGAAATATTGCTAGTTACATGTTTTTACCTCGGCTGAAACATCACTAGCTTTATTTAAATTTTTGTCAGCTGAAATATCGCCATTTACATTTTCTACATCGGCTGAAACATCGCCAGCTTTATTTAAATTTCTGTTGGCTGAAATATCGCCATTTAGATTTATCCTGCACATCAACTGAAATACCGCCAAATCTTGCATCTCATGGGCTGAAATACCGCCAAATCGTCCAAGGGCGTCATTGTTCGGAGGCACCATCTTCATAGCCCGAGAACGCCATGCCATGGCCCGAGGATCCCCCTTTATATTCTGCACATCATTATTCAAAGGCATCATGGTTCGGAGGCACCATTGTCATAGCCCGAGAATATCATTTCATAGCCTGCGAATCCATTATTATGCGCTTCATGGACCAGGACGTCATGGTCTGAGGACGTCATCCTAACCGTCCAAAGGAAACATTCATGGTCCAACGGGAACTTGCATCACATTTAAATTCTGCATGGTATGTTGGTATTATTCATTTGCAGGTACACTGACTAGTAACGACCGTCTCAGTAGGAGCGATCCCGCTCCAGTTCCTACAGCCCATCAGTCCCTAACTATCCTTCCCAACCTAAAATATTGCGTCCGTCTTTTTTCAAAACCTCCATCGGCATACTCCGTCGATGTATCCCAAACTACATATGACCTAATTCCTGTAAAACAAGGGATATGTAGGCAGCTCAGAAACCAGAGCTCAGTCAAAACCTTTGCAAGTCGTTTCTCTCGGTCAAAATTGGTCATCATATCTTTACCCAACAACTCTTTCATCCTTCCCGGGTAAAGAGGAGCAGCTGTTGATACCTAATTTTTCCCTATGTATTTTATATGTACTCAAAATATTCTCAAAATAGTATGTACATGTATATATAGGCATACCCAAGAGTTTTGGTATTTTTTCTTATTTTTAAAGATTTTTAAATCAATTTGTTGTCTATTTTAACAGTACAAAATTCAATAATTATTCCCAGACTATCATTTTTTGGTGAATAATTTATTTGTATTCTCATATTTACACTAAGATATGATTAAGGTAATTTTTGCATATTTTATACAATTTATTTGGGTATTTTTAAAGCTAAATTGCTATAATTGCAATTATAGCCTATTTTCCGATTAATAGTGTTTTATAATTACAAAATTGCTCCCAGTATTTTGTAATTAACATTTATATGTTATTAATCAATTTAGTGCTTTCAATTGGTTTTGAAATTTATTTTAACTATTTTATTAAAATAAAAGGGAAGAAATGATTGTTTAACATTTAGCCTCATCCATTACAATTATAACCCCTTGGCATTTCAATTTTAACCACAAATTGAACTCCCAATTTCAACCACAAATCCCCGACCCAATCTTCAAATCACCTGACCCATACCCAATTAATTAGCCCGGTCCAGCCTTGATCTAATCTGAGCCGTTGATCAAATGAGATCAACGACCCGGATTTGATTTTCCTAATTAAATTCAATAACCCCCCCCCCCAAACCCCTCATTTCTCTTAGACCGTCTCTCTCTCTATATCGTCTCTCCCTCTCCCTTCTCTCTAGAACCTTCTGGTTCTCTCTTCTCCGATGAACTTCGTCGCCTCTCCGGCCACCTCCAATCTCACCCCATTCGACCATCAACCGCCATGAAACCCTAGATCACTGGTTCTCTCTATTTTGAGACCCCAAAACCCCTACCATGTGAATCAGTCCCTAAGAAAGTTTTGTCTGGTTTGTTTCCGGCCATCTCTGCCTACCTCTCTTCAACCCTAAGGCTCCGATGGGCCTCTCACTGTCCTGTTCAACACCTCTAGGACCTTCGAGGTTCGTGGACCATGGTGGTTGAGACCTAGGGTTCCTAGTCCTGTTACTCGTGGGTTCTCCGGTGTGATTTCAGGCGAAATCACACCCTATATGTCACGATCTATGAAGTTTCGACAGGTTCTCTCCACTTATAGGGTTTCCCCTTTTTGAAACCCTAACTCTCTTCTGAATATCTCAAAAAATAGTGCTATTTTCATGCTATTTTCGTGTTTTCCTCTATGTTCTGCTTATTTTCAAGTCTATTATGAAAGATCTTTTACTTTGAACCACCTTTTACTTTCTTCGAAAATTAAGGTTTCTTAGATTTCTTTATGCATGCATCGACTGATTTTCCTTATGATTAAAATTCTTTGCTCTTACTGACTCTGCTAAAAAAACCCCTAATTTCTAGAAAATGTTCTTCGTTGGATTATGTGTGTTAGCATGTTTCTTTGCTCTAATTATATGGGTTAGCCTAATTTCCTTTGCCTTGTCTCTATGTGTTACCCTGTTTTTTGTGTGATTGCGTGTACTAGCCTAATTTTCTTTGCTTTGGTTATGTCTGCTAGCCTATTTGCTTGACTCTTGTTAATGTTTCATGATCACCATGCTTCGAATATGTCCTGCCGAATCTTAACTTGTTTCCACTATCTCAGAGTAATTGTGTTTGTTCTTCTCTTGTTCCCCTTCCGTCTATATAGCTAATTCTGCTCGCTACTTTTGTTCATTAACCTCTATTTATATGTTAAAAATGCAGAATCACGACTTCACATGATTGATTTTGATTTTCCCTAATTGACTGGTAATTCAAAAACTTTCTTTTAAAAACCTAACATTCTACCCGCCCGTTTGAATTAATTGGTTTTGTTACCTTATTTGTTATAGTACTCTGTTCTTTTAAGACTTTCCTTAATTACAATTTTCCTGAATTTGGTCTTCATTGTATACTATATGCAATACTAAATCTTGATTCCCTCCTTATTTATTCGTACACTAATTTTTCCTACTTGCCTTATATGGTGCTGAATATTTTCGTTTGATTTTGATTCCCTCAATTAATGCGAGTACTTCCTTGATTCTTTGATTAATTGATTCTGAGTTCTTGAATTAACATATTTCTATGATATTTACCTTATTTATACCACCTACTTTCAACTATAAATAATCTAAGTCTTTTACATAGACGACAGTCTTCTGACTTAGACACCACTGAATACTTTTGAATCTGCATCCTCTCTTGCTCTCTTTCTCTATTGCTATTCTTTGCTCCTGTTTATTATTATCCGGCTGAAAGCCAAGGCTAATATAGTATTACTACCTTTGTCTTTGCATCCTGCTTTTGCTCTTTTACTGGTATGTCCTGATAAATCTTTCAAGCCTAACACCAATGTGTTTATTTTTTTTTCAGTTCATTATCTTTGTAGTTTTCTTCTACTTATGCTTCTCTTGCTCAATGTGTGATTGACTCTTTGCTTTAATACTTCACCATGTCGTCTGATTTACATGTTAAGTTTGACTTTGTCTGTTCCTTACTATGCTTATGTTCTGTTGTTACACATTAGCACGCGTAACTTTGCTGCTTCCCAGTCCCCTGAATCCCCTGATTCTGTGTAGTCCTTTTCATTAAACCTGCATCCCTTTTAGCATTGTGTGATCTATTTGCTCCCTTTTCCCCATGATCATTGTATGCAATCTTATGCTACTGTTTCTGTTGTTTCCTTCTAAACAAACCCCTTTTTTTCTTAAAACTTTTCTTTTAAATACTTCTTCCTACACTTCACACTATTCTTAGAAAATAGGTTCTGCCCCCTTCGTGTGAGCATTGCTTTGAGTGCCTCTGAGTACTCACTGAACTTTGACACATAAGGCTAGTATTCTACACTGCACATGTCCCACAATTCTCTAAAAAATGTCTAGGTGTTGATATTGGCCAGGGACCCGATGGGGCCTTTGGGAGCTTTATCGCACCTAGACCGTGGCAAAGGTTGTAAACTCGAAGGGGTTGAGTTTGGAAGATTGGGCCTCATTGAAGGCTCCCTATAGAGTAGCTTCTTATTTTATTTTTTATTATGTCATTAAACTATCATGGTTTTGTAATAAATTTGTAAACAACTAATTGGGGTTATAGTGAAATTGGGAGGGATTATGCATGCTTAGTTTAATCAATGGGTAGAGAACATGTCTATGGGGCTTTACTTACTAATTTACGCAATAGAAGCCATGCGTAGGACATGCATCTTACACCTAGATATCATGTTTTAAGCTCTTTACTTTCAGATTGTTATACTCACTTTGTAATCAACAAACACCTGTTATGAAATTATTACTGCATTTAGAGACCATGCTTTAGGAGCTTTATGTGCATTAGATATCATGTTATTTAGGGTTTCAATTGTTGAACGCCTCACCAGCTGTTTAATCTAACAATACAAGTTTGGTTGACTACGTCTTCTCTTTAAAACTGGAATTAATATGCATGTTCACTTTTTTTAGGCAAGAAGGCAAATACGTACGTCGCCTAGGCAAGCTTTAGGCCCAATAATAAAATGATTGATCTTGTCTTACAAGTTTCAAACTACTCAACCCTTTAACTTTCCCAACTCTTTGTATCCGTCTCTCTAAAGTCCACTCTTTTACTGAAAATCTCTTTACATGGAAACCTGTTTCGTATTTATAGACTCATTAATTTTCTGATTCTTGTTCTATTAAGCTTTTAAATTACTGGCCCAGGATCACATTATTTTTTGTCTAACTGAACTACTGTATTTTCAAGAATTCTTTTTCAAACCATGTTTTAATGGTCCCCTCACCTTTCCTTACTCCACTATTTTATTAGTTGTGTTTCTGCAAGTCAAACGCTCTTTGGATCACTCAGTTGTGGTTAAACCTATTGCTGAAACCTCTCTTTAAACTCACGTTCTTTTAAGACCTTAAATGTATTTGAGACGTGCTAATTACATGTTTACTTGTGAGTTATCTTTGAGCCTTTTATTTGCTTTGTGTGGTTCCTTTATGTGTAGTCCTATTGTTGTATATGTCGCCTAGCATTTTGTCCTTTAAACCTAAGGGTTTAGTCTAGTCCTTACCTTGTAGTAATAGTAGTCTTAAATACATTCTAGGACCTATAGGACGGGACGGGTAGTAGCACGCAATAAGCATTCGTGACCAATCCACACGTTTAAATAACCTTACGGGGTAGGAAGGGTAGAATATGGATATGATGACCGGTGCGATAATACCTCGTGTAGCCCCCTCTTTAGAGGAGCGATTACTGGGTATTGTATTGACGTGATCCATATTAATCATAAACCTAGGACCCCTACCTTTTACTTGCTTTCCTTTTTTTAAAATATTTTCCATAAAATTCCTACCCTCTTTACCTTTACTCAAGTTTCAACTTACTTGCAATATTGTATGCAAATCCCTTCTATTTGAGCCTTTAATTGCCTACTTGTAGTCTTTATGTGGAATTATCTTGTATGCTTGTTTAAAGTCACATTATAGCATGGCCGAGAACCACACTAGTGGATCTTGAGAGGTGCCTAACACCTTCCCCTCGAGATAATTTCTAGCCCTTACCCGAACTCTGGTTTTCAAATTCAAAACCCTTAGTATCCTAATGCACTTAATCATTAGGTGGAGAATCTTCAATTCCAAAACCCAATTCCAAAATAGGGAATAGAGTTGTCTTCCCAAATGTCGTAACCCCGATTTCACGAGAAAAAGGGGGCTGCGACATTGATGATATTCTAGTGTACTCGCATATCCAGTAGGAGCACGCACAACATTTGCGAGTTGTATTGCAGAGATTGAGGGAGGAGAAGCTTTATGCAAAGTTCTCCAAGTATGAGTTTTGGCTCAGCTCAGTAGCTTTCTTGGGCACGTTGTGTCCAGCGAGGGTATTCAGGTCGACCCGAAGAAGCTAGAGGTGGTGCAGAGTTGGCCTAGACCAACCTCAGCCACATAGATTCGTAGTTTCCTTGGGTTGTCAGGTTATTATCACCGGTTTGCTCATGGATTTTCCTCTATTGCATCGCCCTTGACCAAGTTGACTCAGAAAGGTGATCCATTTATATAGTCGGACGAGTGCGAGGAGTGCTTTCAGAAGCTCAAGACAGCTTTAACCATGGCTCCAGTCTTGGTTTTGCCATCAGCTTCAGGTTCTTACACCGTATATTATGATGCTTCGAGAGTTAGGATCGGATGTGCATTGATGCATGAGGGTAGAGTTATTACTTATGGTTCTCATCAGTTGAAGCCCCACGAGAAGAACTACCATGTACATGATTTGGAGTTGGCTGCTATAGTTCATGCTTTGAAGATTTGGAGGCACTACTTGTATGGTGTATCTTGTGAGGTATTCACCGATCATCGCAGTCTTCAGCATTTGTCCAAACAAAAAGACCTTAATTTGAGGCAGCGAAGGTGGCTAGAGTTGCTTAAGGACTAAGATATTACCATTCTGTATCACCTAGGGAAGGCTAATATAGTGGCCGATGCTTTAAGCCGAAAGGCTTTTAGTATGGGAAGCTTGGCATACATTCCAGTTGGGGAGAGGCCCTTTGCAGTTGATGTTCAGGCTTTGGCCAATCGGTTGGTGAGACTAGATATTTCGGAACCCAGTTGGGTGTGGCTTGTGTGGTTTCTCGGTCTTCCTTATATGATCGCATCAGAGAGCGACAGTATGATGGCCCGCATTTGCTTGTCCTTAAGGACAGGGTCCAGCATGATGATGCCAGAGACGTGACCATTGGTGAGGATGGTGTGTTGTAGATGCAGGGCTGGATTTGTGTGCCCAATATGGATGGGCTTCGGGAGTTGATATTGGAGGAGACCCACAGCTCGCGGTATTCCATTCATCCGGGTGCCACAAAGATGTATCAGGATTTGATACAGCATTATTGGTGGAGGAGGATGAAGAAAGATATTATAGGGTTTGTGGCTCGGTGTATCAACTGTCAGCAGGTAAAGTATGAGCATCAGAGGCCGGGTGGTGTACTTCAGCGGATGATTATTCCAGAGTGGAAGTGGGAGAGGATTACTATGGATTTTCTAAGTGGTCTCCCTCGGACTTTGAAGAAGTTCGATTCGATTTGGGTGATTGTGGACCGGCTAACCAAGTCCGCACACTTTATTCCGGTATGTACTACCTATTATTCGGAGTGGCTAGCAGGGATATTTATCCGGGAGATTGTCCGATTGCATGGTGTCCCAGTGTCTATTATCTCAGATAGGGGTACTTAGTTTACTTCTCAGTTCTGGAAGACCTTTCACCGGGAGTTGGGTACACAGGTGGAGTTGAGCACATCGTTTCATCCTCAGACGGACGGACAGTCCGAGCGTACTGTTTAGATATTAGAGGACATGTTGCGCGCCTGTGTTATTGATTTTGGAGGTTCTTGGGATGAGTTTTTGCCGCTTGCAGAGTTTGCCTAAAACAACAGTTATCAGTCGAGCATTCAGATGGCTCCATATGAGGCGTTGTATGGGAGGCGGTGTAGATCTCCTGTTCGCCCGGCGAGGCTAGGCTATTGGGGACAGAGTTGGTTCAAGATTCCTTAGAGAAGGTAAAGTTGAATCAGGAGAGGCTCCGTACAGCACAGTCGTGGCAGAAGAGTTATGCGGACTGGAGGGTTCGGGATGTGTCTTATATGGTTTGTGAGAAGGTCTTGCTGAAGGTTTCGCCCATGAAGGGTGTTATGCGCTTTGGGAAGAAAGGGAAGCCGAGTCCGCGGTTTATTAGACCTTTTGAGGTACTTAGGAGGATTAAGGAGGTGGCTTATGATCATGCCTTGCCACCCATCTTGTCCGACGTGCATCCGGTATCCCATGTTTCTATGCTCCGGAAGTATGTTGGGGACCCGTCTCATGTATTGGATTTCAGCTCTGTTCAGTTGGATGATGATTTGACCTATGATGTGGACCCAGTGGCTATTTTGGGTCATCAGGTTCGAAAGTTGAGGTCAAAGGATATAACTTTGGTGAAAGTGCAGTGGAGGAGGTTACTTGGGAGATCGAGTGGGAGATGCGGAGCAGATATCCTCACATGTTTGAGGCTTCAGGTATGTTTCTTGACCTGCTCGAGGATGAGCGTTTATTTTAGTTGGGGAGGATGTAACGACCCGGCCCGTCGTCACGTGAGTTACCGCCCCATTTCCCCCATTTTCTGCTTCCTTATGTTTCATTATAAGAGTCTTCGATGAATGAGTTGAATTGGATTGGTTTTAGATGGAAATGAGACACTTAGTCTCTTTAAGGAAGGTTTGAATTGGAAAAGTCAACCGGATGTTGACTTATGAGTTAGAGGGCTCGGATGTGATTTCTGGTGATTTGGTTAGCTTCGGAGGATGATTTACGACTTACGAGTGTGATCGAAATTGATTTTGGAGGTCCGATGTAGAAATAGGCTTGAATTGGCGAAGTTAGTATTTTAGCAAATTCCGGTTGATTGGTGAGATTTGATACAAGGGTCGGAATGGAATTCCGAGAGTTGTTGTAGCTTCGTTAGGTGATTTTGGATGTGAGTGCAAAATTTCAGGTCATTTGGAGGTATGTTGGTCGGGTTTTTGATCAAATGCGTATTTTGGAAGTTTTTGAGAAACTTAGGCTTGAATTCGGTGAGAATTAATGATTTTAGCATTGTTAGATGTTTTTTGATGATTGGAACAAGTTTGAATGATGTTTTATGTATTGGTGCTTTTGGTTGAGGTCCCGAGGGCCTCGGGTGAGTTTCGGATGGTCAAACGGACCAATTCTAGCTTTTAAAAGTTTCAGATTTTCAAGCTAAAGTGTTACAGGTATTTGCCCATTGCGTTCGCATGAAGTGAGTCGCGAACACGTAGAAGGAATTTGAGGTCCAGGATTTTTGACCTTCGCATTCGCGTCTGAGGCTTCGCGATCGCATAAGGTAAGGTGATCAAGCATTGTGTTCGCGTGAAGGTGCTCGCATTCGCGTATAAGGACTGGGGTCCAGAGGCGAAATGTTCTTCGCGTTCGCAGTGTAGCTACGCGTTCGTGCAGGCTTAGGGGTTCAAACCTTCGCGTTCGCGTGAGTGCAACCGCGTTCGCGAAGGGTATTTTTGGAAGTAGCAGATTTTGTTCATCGCGAACGCAAGAGGTCCCTCGCGTTCGTATAGAGGAAAATACGTCTGGACAGAAGGATTTTTATTAAACATATCATTCGCGAACCAAGTCTTATTTCCACCATTTTTGAGCAACCTTAAGAGCTTTTGAACGGAAATTGAAGGTGATTTCGACTGAGTATGATTGAAGGTGAGTTCTATGACCTAAATACATGATTTAATGGTAGAATTAACATAGAAATTTGTGGAAATTCATCAAAAGGGGGTAAAGCTAGGGCTTGGAAATTTGGTATTTCAAAGTGGAATTTGAGGGGTCAAATGGACTCCGATTTTGGTAATTTTGATATGTATAGACTCGTGGTGAGATGGGAATCCGGTGATGTTAATTTTTTTATTTTTCGAGAAGTGGGCCTGGGGCTCGGGTTTTGCCAATTTCGCGAATTTCGATATTTTTTGAGTCTTTTCGATTGGGTTATGTTTCCTTAGCCTATTGTAACGTATTCGTTGTGGTTTTGACCAGATTCGATGCGCGAGGAGGTCGATTTGCGAGGCAAGGGCATAGTGGGCTAGGATTTTGGTCGGCTTGAGGTGAGTAATGATAGTAAATGATATCCTGAGGGTTTGAAACCCCAGATTTGCACAACGTAGTGCTATATTGAGGTAAAACACGCGCTCGATGACGAACGCTGGGTTATTTACTACTGGGGATTGTGACTTGGTCCGTCCCGTTTAATATTTTATCGCGTATTTGACTGAACTGTTTTGTTTATCATCATGATTTGGACTAGTTGCCATGTTTGGGGTCTCATGCCGACTTGTAGAACCCTTAGGGGTATTACAACTGATTTTCCCTCACTTTACTTATTAAAAATCACATCCTCAGTCATCTTTCTATTTGTTTAAAACAATGTGAACCGGTTTTATAAGTGTTAATCCTAAAATGAGGGAAACATGTGGGTTGAGATCCCTACTTTATACTATTGTGTCCAAAAATGACTGAGAGGGGTTGAGAACCCAACAGTGAGGATGTTATATATATTTTATGGATCGGACTGCACACCGCAGCAGATACTTATATGAATCGGGCTGTAGGCTGCAACAATTGTTTATGTGGATCGGACTGCACGCCGCAACAATATTGCGCTTGGGCTGTAGGAGCCCCTCCGGAGTCTGCACCCCCACAGTGAGCGCGGGTACCCATATGGATCGGGATGTACGCCGCAGCGAGATATGGATCGTGCTGCACGCCGCAGCGGTTACTCTATGATATTATTCTGAGTGTGAACTGAGAGAGATTGAGCCCGAGGGGCTATTATTGTGCGGAGCGGTTGATACAGGGACCGAGGGGCAGTGTTACTATTTATTACTTAAATGTTGTTTTACCCGATTCACCTGTCTTTAAAACTGAGACTTCATTTGGCTTTCACTGATTTTTACTGCTTTAAGTAATTTCCTACCTGATATAGAACTGCCTTGTGCCATTATGTGTTTTCTTATCTTCGATTATTACTTATTATTATTACTCTCTGGGTTGGAGTACTCACATTACTCCCTGCACCATGCGTGCAGCTACAGGATTAGTAGAGTCCGCACCTGAGCACTGACATCCTTCCCAGATCAGGCAGCGAGATCGGAGCATCGAGATAGCTGTTGACGTCCGCAGCCCCTTGCCTCCCCAATTTTATGCTATTTCAGTTATTCAAGACTTTGCATCAGATATTCGATTTTGTAGACTTATAGCAACTCTGTAGTAGCTCATGACTTGTGATACCCCGATTTGGGTTGTGTCGGGATGGTTTCCCTCGTAATTATCGCTATTTCCGCATTAATTGTTATGTTAAGCATGTGTTAAAATGTTAAATGTTAACTAATTGCTACAAAGAGGTGTTGGCGTTGTTCTAGCTGGCGTTGTCTTCACGAGAGGCGCCATCACGACCGGGTTTGGGATTTGGGCCGTAATACTCTATCAAAAAGAGAATATTTTTCAGAACTCTTTCCCGACTTTCCCTATTTTATACAAGACTTTTGACAAGCGGTGTCACAAAGTGAACAATTGAATTTTAATACGGTGTCAAAACAAATATATTATATAAATAAATTTGTTGTTGTTAAGGAATTACAATTCATTACTAGAAGATTTGGCTTGGTAGTCTGATTGTTTTTGAAAGTTTAATTTAACGAAGGGTATTGGTTCGAGATATCCCAATTCCCTATGTTTCAAACAGTTGAAGCTTAAAAACTTTAAAAAAATGTACTCGAACCCCAGACAAAATTATAAGTATGCAGCGACTTCACCAAGAGACCAAGTAGTCGAGATCGATAAAATGTATCACTTTATATGTTTTATTTGTCATTTATTCTTTTTCATATTATTTGTATATATAAAAAATAATATTTTCCCGCGAAACAGTATCACGACTTAAACCCAAGACAAAAACATAAGTATGCATCGACTTCACCAACGGACCAAGTTGTCGAGATTGATAAAATAGTATCACTTTATATGTTTTATTCATCATTTGGTCTTTTTGCATATTATTTGAATATATAAAAAGTAATATTATTCTGCGAAACAGTGTCACGTGATATTACTTCGCCTAAGGTAAATACGCCCCTGACTATACCCTAACCCCACCCACCCCCTTATCATATAACCACTACCACACCGGCCCCTAGATCCCGACCTACTACCCTCCCCGCTTTTAATCATTTTATCTCATATAATATTGCCTAAATCTTATATTTTATTTTCTGCTACCTAATCAAACACCAGAAAAATAAATAAATAAAAGTTACTAAGAAAATATTCTTTAGCAATTTTGCCCCACATGATCCTAGCTCATCCGTTGAATGCATATGACCTGCTTATGTCACTGCACATGTTGGTATTGATTGAGACACTAAGTAGAAGCCAACACACTTTCTTATGAATATATGTGCAGTTCGAGACACTTGAAACTCTATCCACAAACTATAAGGAGGACATTTTCACTGCAATATATTTCCATCCTCTGAATCTTAATTAGCCATCCATCAATTGAAAGGAAGTTGCAAAAGATGATAACTACTCACAAAGCTCATTGCTTGATTTTACCATATCCAGCCCAAGGTCACATAAATCCTATGCTCCAATTCTCCAAACGTTTACAATCCAAAGGTGTCAAAATCACTATAGCAACTACAAAATCCTTCTTGAAAACCATGCACGAATTGTCAACTCCTGTGTCAATCGAGGCCATCTCCGACGGCTATGATGATGGCGGCCACGAACAAGCAGGCAGCTTCGCAATATACATAACAAGATTCAAAGAAGTTGGCTCCGACACTCTGTCTCAGCTTATTGAAACGTTAACGACTCGTGGCTGTCCTGTGAATTGTATTGTCTATGATCCATTCCTTCCTTGGGCTGTTGAAGTGGGAAAGAAATTTGGATTGGCTACTGCTGCATTTTTCACACAATCTTGTGCAGTGGATAACATTTATTACTATGTACATAAAGGGGTTATTAAACTTCCTCCTACTGTAGTTGATGAACAAGTGTTAGTTCCTAGATTATTAACAATTGAGAAATCAGATGTTCCTACTTTTGTTTCTAATCCTGAATCAGCAAAAATACTGGAAATGTTGGGGGATCAATTCTCAAATCTTGGTAATGTGGATTGGGTTCTAATCAATAGCTTCTATGAGTTGGAGAAAGAGGTAAGAGATTATTTTCTCCTTTTCATTTTTTGAGATTTAAATTATATATACTTATATATAGTGGAAAGAACAATTTATATGAATTTTAACATGTGATAATAGGTAAGTTATTATTTTTAATAGATCATCAATTAATGCCGCTAAACGTTTTTACCTATAATAATTATCTAATAAGTAATCTAATTGTATAAACTTTATTTGTACGAGTACATAAAACTTTAAACTCTTGTTTTTGTTTTTTCTTAATTTGTCTGTTCCATTTGGAACTTAGCTGAATGTGTTCCATTTGGGCTTCGTCATACCAGTTAGAAGAAACATGATTTGAAATAAAGTGACGCAACTTTTAATAATTGGGAAACTTTTACAATAATTGAGAAAGTGCGGTATTGCTTTTTATTTTATTTTTTTCAAAAGCAGGTCTGGTCTATTTATTCAACCACAAATTTTAGAAATTTAACAAAAAGAATATCCGTTCGACGGGTATTATATAGTATTATTAGGGGGGACAAAGAAGAAAATTAATAAACCCATAATAGGTTGGAGTTCATATTTTAGTCACCTAAGCTATACTCAATAATCTATTGAGCTTAAATTCTACCCACTAATTGTGTAATAAGTATTTATCCATAGGTGGTAAATACATTTTTTTTTAATGATAAGCACTAATTGGTAATAAAATTGATAACTAACTTGCTATAATATATTAAACTACATTGATTGCGTAAAAAAATCTTTATACGGTATATGTATATAACTTTAATCCACATTCAATTTGGTACATGAAATCTTATCATGGATGTAATTGTTTGACATGTAGGTAATTGATTGGATGTCCAAGCTTTATCCAATCAAGACAATTGGACCAACTATACCATCAATATACCTACAAGAGGCTACCAAATGACAAAGAGTATGGACTTAGTGTCTTCAAGCCAATGACAAATGAATGCCTCAATTGGTTAAACCATCAACCAATTAGCTCTGTAGTATGTATCTTTTGGAAGTTATGCCAAACTAGAACCTGAGCAAATGGAAGAATTGGCATGGGGTTTGAGAAATAGCAACACGAACTTCTTGTGGGTAGTTAGATCCAATGAAGAGTCCAAACTTCCCAAGAATTATTTAGAGAAATTAAAATTAGCAAGTGAAAATAAAGGCTTAGTGGTGTCATGGTATCCACAATTACAAGTCTTGGAACATAAATCAATAGAGTGTTCTCTCACGCACTATGGATGGAATTCGACTCTGAAAGCGATCAGTTTGGAAGTACCAGTGATTACGATGCCGCAATGGTCAGATCAGCCAACAAATGCAAAGTTTGTGGAAGATGTTTGGGGGATGGGAATAAGAACAAAACAAAATGAAAAAGGAATAGTTAGAAGAGAAGTTATTGAAGAATGTATTAAGATAGTAATGGAAGAAGAGAAAGGAAAAATAATTAAGGAAAATGTGAAGAAATGGAAGGAATTGGCTAGAAATGTTGTGGATGTAGGAGGAAGTTCATATACAAATATTGAAGAATTTATTTCCAAGTTGATGACTATTTCCTATGTAGGAATATAATTAGGAGCCATAGAAAATAAAGAAGATGAGAATTTGTATTTTGCAATTTCTTTTTCAGGTTGAAGTAGCAAAGTTTGGCCTGAACCATATTTTGTTTTCCCTTCTTTCTATTTTTGTAATTTCTTGTCTATTTAAAATTTCTAAAAATGTGATAGTTAAAATTACCGTATTTTACCACTCAATCAATTCTGGCCATCACGCTCTAATTTTACAATGTGTCAAGCACATGAAAAATAGAAACAAAAAGTGCACTAAGGAGTAATAATCAAAGAGCCTGTTCCCAAACTAATTTCTTAAATGATTGGTTGTTTTATTTTCCATCCGACTTAATGTAATTAACTAAATGTTTGTGATTTTAATTTCATATTTTTGAATTAATTTAGATGAGCAAAAATCAGTAGAGTTAGGTCATGCTCTTACTTGATGCAACATACACTAGAGAAATGTTTACAGAGATTCTGGAGGAAACAATAAAAAAGGTAATGCAAATTATCTTAACAAAAATTTTAGATTCTCGAATCTGTCCATTCATCAAAAGATACGAAAAACAATGAGAAATATTATTTATATAGCATAATAATACCTATAGTACGAAAACAAACACTAATAAGAACCTTAACCCATTGGAGTAAATGAATCTCAAGAATTTTCATTCAAGGCCTTCACGTTCTGCATTAGAAAGCTTCTTAGCTTATTTATTTGGCATGATTTAGAAAGAGATGAAACGTTTTAGTAGTCTGTAGAGTCTGTTACTCTTTTTATTTCCTTCACTAAGGTGATGGTTTGAAGTTTTGAACTTATAGTTTGTGTTTGGCTCAAAAGTTATCAATATACTTTGTAAGCTTAAAAACAATCAAAAGTAAATGAAGGTAAATCGTAATCAAATATAATAAGGCCTAGAGATGAAAAATGAAGCTGTTATTGTAGATCTGATAGTATAAAACGATAATATGAACTCGAGAGAAAGTATTCGTTAGAGATAGAGATAGAGTAGGAGAGAATCGGAGAGTTGTATTATTCGGGAATAACAATGATGCCCTTTTTACAATGTGAAGGTTTCCTTTATATAGTAGGAGGCCTTCCTCGAAATAATCACAAAGATACAAAAGTAGGTAACGTCTTCTTAGTAAAGACGTTGAGTTTTAAATGACGTCGTCTTTGTCACGATCATGAATTCCACGAATAAAGGTACTTACGTTCTGAGTTCCACCTTTCCGGGAACCCTTTAGGGTTAGACACCAGGTGCTCCGTTTTGATGTAGAAGTATCTACGCCAGAAGCCGTGGTTAGTCTTGTCGTCAGACTTAACTACCAAGCCCTTCGTACCATGGCTCTTCAATTGCAGCATAGTACCACTCAGGTAACCAGTGTTGAACAACTGTAAAAGATGATGAACTGAGACTCCGCACTCAGTCTTAGCTGCGTACGTGGTCAGAATCCTGCACACCTTCAGGGTGTAAGGAGTAAGATGAGCCGGACACACGTTGAAAAAGCGACAGAGCTCCTCCGCTAGAGGGTAAATCGGGAGACTATAACCGATCAAAAATGGGTACTCGCAAAATGTGCAGTATCCAGGCCTGTGGACATTGGCATAATCCATCCCAGCCGGAGCCATTTCCACATAGCCCGGAACGTTGTGTGTTTCTCGAAGATTGTCTAAATGAGATTGCAATAATTCTCTATGCACCCAGAGAAGGGCTGGGCTTTTCGTTTGAAAATCTTTTCGAATATGCATTTCCTTTGGGAGCACGCTGTCTACCGTAAGGGGAATGAGGGTCTTTTCTACTTCTTCCTCCTCGCTGCCAGAGGATGGTGGAACCCTGGATGGGGCAGTGTCCTTGGTCTTTTTACAACCTTGACGACCTTTTTCCATGTTGCTCTGTTTAAGAAATAAAGAACTAATGACGAGAAGTATGACTTTAAAGAAGTGGAGGAGTCTCATACGAAATAACGGTTACAAGAAAGAAAGGCAAATAAGGAAACCGGAAAATATTTTCAAAGGTTCGAAAGGTGAATCAAATTGAACCTTTCCCCTATTTATAGGGTTAGGTTGTGCAGAAATCGAAAAGGCATGATTCAAAACGGGCGCGGGAAACCAAAATGTCACATCATCCTCTAAACCGCCCCAGGAATAAGTGTAATAATGACGCATGCGGGCGATGACATCATTCCGAAAAGGAAGCCACGCGTCAGTGGCTCGACAATGTCATACGTTTCATCTAATTCACGTTGCCGCCCCAGGGCAAGGTCAAATTCTCCCAAGACTAGGTTTGCATTTCCGCCCATTGAAGACGCTTACCGAATACGTCTCCAACGAACGGAGGGACTAACTATATAGGGTCTAATTTGACCCTCAACGTCTCTACGCCGATGGGTACGCCCAGTGAGCATACGTCCACTGTGATTTCTTTCTCTTCTTTTTTGTAGTAAGGATTCCCCACCCCAATTTATTGACAATATTAAATCATGGGTGGAAAAGTTGATACCTTATGCGGAGGAGTGTCGTACCTGGGCCGCATTTCGTTAACAGTACGGCTCGTCAGGTAATTCTTCGGCTTTGGTTTGGAAGCTTCCTTAGGTTTTGTTACCTGACTTACTCGTGTTGGCAGGTTAGAGCACCCCCAAGAAGAAGGAGGCCATTGTTAGCTCGCCTAGGTCGGAGACCGATTCTGATGGTGAAGACATACCCTGCGGTTCGTTCAATGATGGTGCTCCCGTGGTTCCTCAGTAGGAGGTTGCGCCTGTGGCTGCGTCCGTAAGTGAAGCGACTCCTTCAATGCCATCCCCGCGGCCTGTGGAGGAGACTTCTAAATGTGAGGAGTTGCCAGAGAGGCAAGGGGATAGCGACTGAAGACGAGAGGGTAAGTGAGCCCCGTCAAGTGTCGAGGCCGATTTTTATGGCCGATGCTATCCGTTCGGGGAGGTCGGCTCCCCAAAGGAGAGCTGCCACCGATGCCAGCCCAGTCCAGCCCGTATTCTGGAGAGCGGTTTGTCGGCTGCTATTGGAGAAGTGGGCGATGATGCCGAGAGGGCGGACCCTGAGACCGCCCATGGAGATGCAGATGGATTAGCGAGGGATCCAGCTCATGTGGAGATGACGACATGTAGGTCCAACCGCTGAATTATGATCCCGGGAGGGTATAATCTATTACAACACAGCGTGTAGGCCGCAACGGATATGACCATGTTATGTGCGGCTGCTGAGCGTGAAATGCTAAAGGGTGTTAGTGATGGGGATCTATCCCGGAGGGTCGCTAACGCGGCCTTGCAGGTAGCTTTCAGTTTTCTTTGTGTGCCGTAAGGCTAACTTTGATGCGTACTAATTTGCCTTTCTTTTTTTTCCTCTCCTTTTTAGACTCTCATTTTGGAGGTGGAGAGGAGGCGGCGGGCGCAAAAGAAGGTGGCCACTTTCAACAAGATGGCGAAGAAGTACCAACGGTGCCGTGCCAAGCATCAGGCATTAGCGGATCTACTTAAACAGGACCCGGAGTTTCGGGTGTTCTGTGAGGGCCTTGAGCAGTCGGAGGCTCAACTGAAACGGAGGGTGGTCGAGCTAGAGAAGGTCAATGAGCAACCGATGACTGCTCTGACTCGGAACATTGAGCTAGAGACTCTTCTTCAGTCGAAGGAAGAGGAATTGGAGGTTAGCCGTGGGGTAGCGGCGAAAGCTGCTGATTTGCAGACCGAGGTCGCTGTCTTGACTGCCGACCTCAATTCCAAGGCGTATGAGATTGAAGTCCTTAAGCGGACTGCTTCGCCAAGGTCTTATAAGGATGCGCATCGTGAGGCGCATGAGATGTGGGTATACGCCGAAGCCATATTAGTCGTACTCGAGGAGTACTTGGCTGCGGGTCAAGCCACTGAGGCGGAGGTTTAGGAGCAACGGCGCATAACCTGCATTGCTCGAGAAACCTGTGGGTATAGTTCTGACTCCCCAGACCGGGCGGGCTATAACTCCGAAGACGTCAGCCGTCTAGAATCCGACTCTTGGATCTCTGCAACTTACCAACCCGGGGGCGGTGATGGACAAGATGACGGTCAGGCGGGGCACAATGAGCAGAATGGCGGTTACGTAGGGGGTGATGGGCGAAGCGGCGAAGCCCCTTAGGACTTGTATATATTTTTTTGTTTTGTTGTAGTTTGGAATGTAATGGGGACCTTCTGTAAGGTCGGGTGTACATGAATTTTTTGGATGATAATGGAAGTCGTACTTTTGCTGCCATTCCTTTCCTTTTGTATCTTTTATTTTCTGTACCTCGTCTCCGTAGAGCGGGTGCTCGCTTACTTGTAGGATTTTCAGTGTGTTTTTCGAACGTTGTCTGTGTTATCCGTCGATAGTACGCGGCTTCGATGCTAAATAGTGGTGGCTTTAGCTAATAATGACATCACTTCAATTTTTGTTTAATTGCCCTTCGTCGTAGCTGTGAGCACGTGATTTTTTCCCCAAGCAATTAATTACAAAATAAAAATACAGAAAATTAAATAAATACAATTTAAAAATAACAAAAATACAAAAATACAATTTGAAATACCAAGTAATTGGGCCAAATTACATCAGCCCAAAACAAACCAGGCCTGGCCTATATATATACAAGCCAAAACAACGTCGCCCAAAGAAAACAAACCAACCTGCCTATACAAAATCCAAACGACGCCGTATAAACACAACAAGATCTGGGCCGTTGATGATTTGAATCGAATGGACCAGATAAGGCGGTGGCCTAATAAATAAAACGACGTCGTGTAAGGAAATAATCACAGCCGTCCATTTAATTGATCAAACGAATGAAATCAGTGTTACAAAAGAACCAAACGACGTCGTTAAAGGAAATAATCACAACTGTCCAGGAAGCTAATCTAACGGACAGGAATAAGGATTCATTTAAACCAAACGTTGTCGTTTTAAGGCCAAAGTGATCCTGGCCATTCGTCAAACTAATCCAACGGTTGAGAACCATCATTATACATTTA
>MU696277.1:5533-15898 GCA_026770625.1 Nicotiana glauca | reverse complement strand
CTCGTACAAGTGTGGCAGTGGTTGAGGTAAATCCCATCCCTCATTCTTTCTCTTATTCGCCCATTCTTCATCACATGGGGTGTGGTGGAAGCCTATCCCAAAGAATTTCTCAGTTGAAGACAAGGTGATAGGTTCAG
The DNA here is from genome assembly GCA_026770625.1 of Nicotiana glauca. NCBI lineage: Eukaryota > Viridiplantae > Streptophyta > Magnoliopsida > Solanales > Solanaceae > Nicotiana > Nicotiana glauca. Next base: position 15,761 of record MU696277.1, on the reverse strand, counting down.
CTATTCCTTGTAGTGATTTTCCAAGTCCTTTTCCCGGTTTGAATCCTCGTCGGATCATTTCTTTAACAACCATGATTGAAGCATTGGACAAGAAAGGTTGGGGGCAAGGGCTCCCTTCTTCATATTGTTCTGCCAATACAACTTCGAAAGCCTGATAAACTATGTGCTCACTTCCCTCTCTTGCTTCGAGGCACGGGATGGATGGGTACCGATAAATAGACTGTTCGTCTTCTCCGTGGACCATAATTTCCCGATCTTCATATTCGAACTTCACCATTTGGTAGAGAGTGGAGGGTACAGCCCCTGCAGCGTGAATCCAAGGTCTTCCGAGGAGAAAGTTGTAAGACGTGTCCATATCCAACACCTGGAAAGTTACTTCGAAATCCACTGGTCCGATAATCAATATCAGGTCTATTTCTCCGAGAGTATCCCTCTTGATGTCATCAAAAGATCTTACACAGACGTTATTGGGGCGAATCCTTTTGGTCCCAATTCCCATTCCCTGCAACGTAGAGAGCGGGCAAATGTCAACACCCGAACCCCTATCCAACATTACTCGTTTGACGTAGTAGTCTTCACACTTGACTGTCAGATGTAAGGCCTTGTTGTGGGCCTCTCCCTCCGAAGACAAATCGTTCTTACTGAAAGAGATTTGATTAACCGCAAAGAACCTTTCTGTCATTCTTTCAAGTTGTTCGACTAAAGTCTCAGCCGGCACATACGCTTCATTCAAGGTTTTCAGCAGGATCTTCTGATGCTCGGCATACCTCATTAGCAAAGATAGCATAGATACTTGTTCAGGGTGTTTGCGCAACTGATCCACTACTTCAAAATCAGACATCTTCACTTTCTGGAAGAAAGCCTCTGCTTCTTCAGCGCTTATAGGCTTCTTGGGTGGGAAGCGCTTCCGTGTAGCATTGTTCACTTCTTGTATGTCCGAATATTTCCCAGCAGAAGTATTTCCCGGAAGTTCCCCTGTGATTTCCTTGACTTTGTAGGTAACCAACGTCTGTTGATAATTCCATGGCACCGTGGACGGGTCCGTTATCGGCTTCTGTGGCACACGTCCAATAACCACTGGCTCATTCAGTCGAGGCAGTTTAATCGTCCCCCGGACCATATAGGCTCCTTTCGGCATATACATAGGTATTCCCTTTTTCAACTCGAAACTCTGCGGCTTCTCCGAGCGACCTCGTGGAATATAGAGAACCTTGTTTTTCGGAGGTACCCTCATCTCTGTCTTTGTTTCAACCTTCCTTTCAAGCTCAGACTTGATAGTTTTAGTCTTCTTTTACCCTTTCTCTTGCTTCGGGGTTGCTATAGGCTTTCTTTCGGTATCAACAATGGCAATTATGGCCTTCAGGGCGGGATCAAAATCCTTGTCTTCACAGATCATCCCGATCACCTGCCCATTATTGTGAACGGGCAAGGGATTATTAGTCACATTTGGGACCTCCTTGTCTCTTACCACTATCTTTCTCTGTTCTATCAAGTCCTCCACTGCCCTTTTTAAAGTCCAACAATTGTTCGTATCGTGCCCTTCTGCCCCTGAATGATAATCACATCAGACACCCCGCCGATATGATGGTGATTCCGGGTTTTGCCCGTTTGGGGGTATGGGTTGTAGGAAACACATTTGGACAAGCTTTGGGAATAACTCAGAATATGGTTCACCGATGGGGGTGAAAGTTTGTCTCCTGGGTGGTTCCCGAGGACGAAAGTTATTCTGGGGCGGTTGGGGATTATAGTGGTTTCGGTAAGGAGGCTGGTTTCTAGGAGGTGGATCTTGGTTCCGGTTGATTTTTTGTGGTAGTCGGCCATAGGGTTAAGCATTCATGACCATGTAAGGCTGAGGAGCATAGGCTATATCTTGGTGGGAGTAGTAGTGTTGTGGGGTTCTTTCTGGAAAACGGGGCCTAGGGTTACGATATTCTCTTGCTCCTGACACGGCCATGGACGTCTCCTCCTTTTTCTTGCCCCTTGCTACTCCTACGGACCCACCTTGTATGGCTTGGGAGGTTGCTCTTATGGCTACCTGGCTCAAGATTCTTCCCATTTTCAAACCATTCTCTACCATTTCCCCGATTCTAATTGCTTCTGCAAAAGGCTTTCCCATGGCCGACATCATATTCTGGAAATAATCAGGCTTTTAGGCTTGCAGGAAGACAGTAACCATCTCTATCTCATCCATGGGAGGTTTCACTCTTGAAGCTTGCTCGCGCCACTTAATTGCGTATTCTCTAAAATTTCTCGAGGATTTCTTCTTTTGATTTGTTAGAGAATTCCTATTGGGCACAATGTCTACGTTGTATTGGAACTGTCGAATAAAATCTCAGGCAAGATCATCCCAGATATGCCAACGGGAGATGTCTTGATCCATAAACCACTCTGAAGCAATGTCGGTTAAGCTTTCCCCGAAATATGCCATTAACAATTCTTCTTTGCCACCGGCTCCCTGTAAGTGATTGCAGTATCTCTTCAAATGAGCAATGGGGTCGCCGTGCCCGTCATACTTTTCAAATTTTGGTGTTATGAAACCTGACGGCAAATGGGCATGCGGGAACATACACAAATCTGCATAGGAGACGCTCTTCTGCCCGCTCAAACCTTGCATGTTCTTTAAACTTTGTTCAAGGCTTCTCATTCTCTTGGCCATCTCATCCTGCTCGGATGCTCTGGGATTTTGGTCTTGCCCAGGTGTAAACTCGTATTGAGGATGCTGAGGGTATGCATTAGCAGTAAACCGGGTAGGTTCTAATGAGAAAGATGGTGCTTGGAATGTGAACGAAGATGAGTCAAAGTTAGGCCTGTGTAAAGTGGGTTGTGTCGTAGCTGGACAAGGCGGTGCGGTGAATATGTTTGGGGCCGTACCTGTCGCCGACACCTGGGGGTGAGACTCATAAGGTGATCGTGCGAAGTGAGCTGACATGGTAGGATACCTGAATGGGGTAGTTGGATAACTGATGGGGACGTTGGAAGTCCCACTTGTCCTAGGAAACAACTCGGGGAATCCAGGGATTGCACTCGACAGTTCTCTTCCATTGTTCCAGGCGTCCCACATTTCCATTATGCGGAGACGTAGGATTCTGTTTTCTTCAGCAGTTGCTGATTCAGAAGTTGGGATGGCCGAGATTGAACTCTCTTCTGAAATAGGAATTGTTGGTGGAGGGATTTCTGAAGACATTTCTACACTTCCTTTGGACCTTGTGAAGTAAGTGTGAATACTTCTTTTTGACTTTGTGACGGGTGGTTGAACACTTCCCTTTGACCTCGTAAAGTATGAATGTGAGGCTAGACTACCACAAAACCAACCACCTTTCTATAAAAACCTGGCGTTCGCATCAAGCAAACGGTTAGTTTGAAACAAATAACAGATAGGTAATCTCGCGTGGGGGTGTGATGCACCTATACAGTTAAGTGGGTTTCTATAAGTTTTGCATTGGTTGCATGCGTCATTCCGGCTTCTCTTTACGCTCTTCTTTTAAATGCCTCCCAAACTTTCCTTTATTTATTTGCTTCTTTCCTTTTTTTTCCTTTTTTTTTCTTTCTATTATTCCCCTTTTTTAATTTTCTTTTAATGGTGGTCGAATCTTATGTGGATTACCTACGTATCATGTCCCTGCATGAATCAGACCGAGCGTAGTTCTGGCCATAAGTGTAAAAATAAAGACATCATTTTTTTTTTTGGATTTTTCACCTTTTATTGTCAAAATATTATGCTTACAAGGCTAAAAATGAAAACTTGAAATAAACTAGAGACTTTGATGCAAAAGGAAAAATACAAACTTCAAACGGACAACAGACTCTAAAAGATAAAGAAAATACAGACTCAACTAAGCATGCTTCAGAGCTTTTAACTTTTGTGTCCACGGGGCGTTGTTTGGCCTTGCCGCGGGTTTTGGTGCAAGATCCCTTTGCAGACTTCTCAACTCTTCCATGATCTGGGACATAACCTATGACTGAAGGAAAGAGGGTAGTACGAGGCATTTGCTCACATGCTAGGCACCTCATGGTGATGCAGTGCCCGATCTCTTCGATTCTATCCCTGACTCTATCCCTTTCCTTAAGCAGTCGTTCTATCTGTTGATTCTTTGCCCCCAGTATCCGAGCATTGTCAGTGAGTTGGTTCAGGAACTTATCCATTTGTTTTTCCATCTGCACCATCAAGTCGTAGCAACGTTTTCTATCTGTCCTGGCATCCCGGGCTTGTTTAAAGACCCGCTCTTCGAGAGTGGAAATTGTTCCTCTCAGGACGGTGATCATCCCCTCGTAATCTCTTTTTATTTGCTGCATATGAAGTGCCTGTTGTTGGGCTCCCCTCATCTATCTGGCTCGAATACTTGTCAGAATGGCTTCGGCTTTCTCCAAGTCTTCTTGATATTCGAGGGCTTTCTTTTCCCAACTTTTTATGAGTACCTTATCAGCCTCGCTCCTTTTTGACCTCTTTGCAGTTGTCTTCATCTTTTGAATTTGGGCTTGGAGTGCTTGCTTCTCTTGTACCCAATCAACCCTTTCCTGATCAAAATCAGCCTGTTGTATGTCCATGGCCGCTTCCAGTATTCCTTTATCCTCTCGCAAGGTGTCAATATGAGATTGAAATTCTCGTGCCGTTTCGCTTTTAGCCTTCCTAACTCTGGACTCTATCTCCTTCTCCCAATCGACTGCATATTTTACAGACCTTTCTGCTCTTTGCTCGGGTATCACCTGGTTGTGAAACCACTCGAGGTATGCAAAGCTTACTTCCCCTCATTCTAGGTCTGCTACCATTTCATCGGTATCAGAACATCGAATACCAAACCAAACCTTTTGTGCATAAGATTCCTTTGGGGGTTCCTCTGTTGTGAATTCCCACACAAATGGACGCATATCCTCAGTCGGGGGTCTCTTTTGTTCTCTCCCTAACTAGCGCATGACGCATAATGGTGCGTATGGCTGGAAACCCCTGAAACCCATGAGTATGTAGAATGGGCGATAGGTCGACATGTGCATAACTTTAGCAGAAGGGAACCAATAATAGTTCCAAGTGAGTTTATCTGCCTCTAATGAACCGAGTAATTCCCGCCAGGCCTTTACTACATCTGGAAGATTACCGCATGCAACCCTGCTCGAATGGCAACGAATGTAATTCAGCCAATTTTCGTTGAAATTTATCACTATTGGGTGGTGATAAAGATGCTCTACGAACCACATTTGCAGTAGAATGTTACATCCTTCGAAGTAATCTCCACCTTCTTGGCATCGGGTTAATGCTCGAAAAATGTCTCCCAAGATCATAGGAAGAATGGTATGTTCTTCGCTACTTTGCAAATACGAGACCACTGCCGATAAACAAATTCTGATACGCCCATCACGCTCTGGAAAAACCATGGTCCCTAGAAACGAAATCATGAACGCGAAGGTTCTCAAATCCCTCCAGGCGTCGTAACTTAGCTGGTTGACGAATTCCGTGGTCGAGAGTCTCTCAAATCCTTTCTCGCCACCAAATCTGTCATAAAGATATTTCAAGGGAACCCAGCCTTCGTTTAAGCAATCCATTGGGATTCGACGGAGGCATAATTTCTTCAAAAAGTTATTCATACCTACTTTCTTGGGAGCGGTGGGTTTTTTCCTATGAAGATCCTTCCCAAATCCTGTGAGCCCACCTAATTCTTCTAAGGTGGGTGTCATTTCACAATCTTTGAACCGGAAGACATTATTTGTTGGGTCCCAAAAACTTACCAAAGCCTCAATCAGGCCCCTGTTTGGCTCAATTCTCATGATGTCTGGAAGAAACTTGAGGTGCTTAAAAACTTGATTTCGTTCCCAAGTAGCAAAACTAGCCCACCAATTACAGAGACTGCTCGGGGTCTTATCTCGGATCATGAACATAGGAGGCGCTTCATCTCTTGCCCTTTTCTGACCATTTCTTTGTGGGGAATCATGCTGATCCTAAAACATAAAAATAAAAAATAAAATTTAAGACTCTCCTAAGCTATACACAAACTATGATCAATTTGTTTTGGATGAAGAGAAAATTGTCATTGCTCATCGCTATTTTAAAAATATCCAGTCTTTGTCAACACGGCCTTTCAGCACTTCAAGAAGATTTGAAGGTTGTGCAAGAGAATCCGGTATGACCATAGGTAGTTGTTCTTGCAAAACAGTCCTTCGGCGCCCTTTTGTAGGCGTTTGGATATTTTCCCAAGAATGGCGTTACCTTGACTAAAAATATTTATTTACCCCTAAATTCAATACTTTAAAAATAATTGAGCCCGATATGGGTTGCCTACATATCCCACATCCGGTGAGAATCAAACTTGCGTAGTTCATCAAAATAAAACAAACTATTTTTTTGAAAACAAAACATTTTTTTTTCAAAAATTCAGCAGGGTTACATTAATTGGGCATTGGTTTCTTTCCAAAAAATAAGTAGTTATCTCTCTATGATTTTTTTTTTCACAATTTTCCAATATTCCCTATTTTCAGAAGCTGACCAGCATGCTAGTCTGAAACAAAATGAATGCACAGGTGGCAAGTAAGATGCATCAGGATGGTCCTTTCAATTCCGGTTGCCTGTCCTAGACGGACCCAACCCCTGTGTTGAGTCCCCTAAGTCAAATGCACATGATACAAACAAACATTTCTACTAGGGATCCGACATGGGGATTTGTTATTCTAAGTTAACATCTTATTGGAGAAAGTATGTAGACTGGCTTACTCGAGGGGACAAATCGAGCCGAGGAGGGTCAGTGTACCAGTAGCATTGCTTTCCGGCTTAACTGGTGGTGCTCCCTGCCTAAAACATGTGTGACTAAAATCCTTCACCGGGTGCCAAGCACCTCCGCTATCTCAAAGAAAGCGGGCTATGTCAAGCAAATGCCCAATTTTAATTTCAATAAGACTCAGAGAAGAAATGGGTTTCGGCACAGTTTATATACAGTTCACAAAATATCAAAGCGGTAAAAGCAACATTTAGCACATTAAAGACAAACATATAATAAAGCTCAGATAATAAATAAGCCAAATACAACAATTATTCCAAGCTCGAATTCTTAAACCCTGAACCAGTGGTTCTGGGTTATTTTCCCCAACAGAGTCGCTAAAGCTGTCACACCTCCTTTTTACGCACCCTACCCCGGAGGGTAGAAGTGAGGGAGTTTTTCCATTTAAAGTGACATTATTCGAAATGGGATTATTTATTTATTTCAGAGTCGCCACTTGGAATAAATTACGGTGTCCTAAGTCATCGATTTATTTAAATCCCAAATCGAGGAAATTTTTGACTTTCCAAATGAAGTCTACGAACCAAAAATTCTAAGTAAGGAATTCTGTTTACCCGAGGGAAGGTGTTAGGCACCCTCGGATCCCGTGGTTATAGCACAGTCGCTTAAACTGCTATAAATGGCTAAATATCTGATTTTAATATATGTTATAACGTATGTGCCTTTAATTAACTTTAAACCGTTTTTATTATGTTAAGCTATACATTTAAACCTTTGAACAAAATGAGCCCAATCGCAACATGGACCCAGGCCCCTAACGAATATGCAAGTCAAACGTGTGTCTGGGTCGTTCATTTTAGCCTATGCCGAGTAGGATGGCTATCAAACATTTCAATTCATGTAAAATAAAATGTCCATTGAAGTTATTTCCAATTACTCTACGTGAAGCGATAATGCACAACGCGATTCCATTTTTTTAACTGATGTGCTACCAACTAAACGGAAAAGCATCCGATTCAATGAACCTCTCAATAAAAAATGAACATTTATCTTCTGATTTTTTATATATCTCAGCTTCTCCTGTCAACTAGATTGAAAACATTTATTCGTGCGTGACTTATTAAACTAGTACAAATGATTAGTGAAAGGCTACAAACTAATAAGGAGACTAATTACTAAGTCACAAAACTAGTTCGGATGATTCATTATTGGATAGGAAACTATCTACTTTGAACTCCCTGTTTTTATCTAAACGTTAATTAACACAAGCTTTGAACTATAAACCAAATCAAGCTAACACTGATGTCTACAGAGTTCACATGCTAACGAGAAAACATCAACTTAGTCTTACAATCCATGATTTAAACCAAACTTCAACAGTCCAAATTATATAGATATACACCTTACGACTAACAAATGAACGCGACAAACTATCTCACTGTCACGACCCGAATTTTCCACCATCGGGAGTCGTGATGGCACCTACTAATGGAAGCTAGGCAAGCCAAATCTTACTTATCTATCCATTTTTTTTACAACTCTCATTTTAAAACATTTAGCAATGTCAATATGATTACAGCGAAATAAATTAATTTAGCGGAAGACTTAGTAAATGTTACTAGATGCGATACCGAAATCCAAACATAAATCACTATCCAAGAACTGGTGTCACAATACTCACGAACTTCTAAGAATACCACACATAACCATCTGAAAGAAATATAAAATTGTTTGTCTCCAATATATGAGATAACATACTGAAAATAAAGATAGAGGAGACGCCGGGTCCTGCGGTCGCCTGCAAGGCTACCTTGGTGTCTCGCTGATCGGAATGCCAACACTAGCACTACTGTTGCTACTGCTGCTGTCCGAAATCTATATCTGCGCAAAAAGAGAGCAGAGTGTAAAATCAGCACAACCGACCCCATGTGCTGGTAAGTGTATGGCCTATCCCGGCGAAGTAGTGACAAGGCTAGAACCAAACACCCACATAAACCTGTGCAGTTCAATATATATATAACAACAAAATATTATATCAGAAATAAACGAGTAATGGAATTAAAATCACTTTCAAGTTCAACTCATCTTGTTGCAGGCGTGCAACCCGATCCCATTTCATTCTTTATCTTGTGGTAGGCGTACCACCCGCTCCCATTTCATTTCATATCTTGTGGTAGGCGTACCACCCGCTCCCATTTAAATTAATATCTTGTGGTAGGCGTACCACCCGCTCCCATTTCATTATCAACACAGTGCATAATATGACACCGACAACTATGGCCAATATCAACAATCAATATAATTGTGGTAGGCGTACCACTCGTTTTCATTTATTTATCAAAGATGTACATAATAGGTCACCGGCAACTATGACCAATACCAACAATCATTATCTGTTAGTGATGCGGCGTGCACCCCGACCCTCCCGATATGTCACCGGCATCTATGGCCAATAACAGTACATAATAGGCTACCGACAACTATGGCCAATGCCAACAATCATCATCTGTTACTGATGCGGTGTGCATCCCGACCCTTCCGATATATCACCGGCATCTATGGCCAATAACAGTAATCATGCAATATATTACCGGCAGGAAAACCAATAATAATTTATCAACGATATATATATATTACCGGTGTGAAACCAATAATCTTTAATCAACAATATATATATTACCGGTATGGAACCAATAATCTTTAAATCAACAATATTTATATTACCGGTATGAAACCAGTAATCTTTAATCAACAATATATATATTACCGGTATGGAACCAATAATCTTTAAATCAACAATATTTATATTATCGGTATGAAACCAATAATCTTTAAATCAACAATATTTATATTACCGGTATGAAACCAATAATCTTTAAATCAATAATATTTATATTACCGGTATGAAACCAATAATCTTTAATCAACAATATATATATTACAGGTATGGAACCAATAATCTTTAAATCAACAATATTTATATTACCGGTATGAAACCAATAATCTTTAAATCAACAATATATATATTACCGGTATGGGACCAATAATAACTCCTTTCATATAATCACATAAGATTATTACAAGTTTAATCCATTTAAGACTCACGGTCATGCTCGACCCCCAACGTATAGATACTCGTCACCATGCCTATACGTCGGACTCCACACATAACAATTAGCACGTCAACTCAACTCCTATTCCCTCGAGCTAAGATAGATTAAACACTTACCTCGAAGGTTTACGGCCAACTCAATCCTTAGCAATGCCTTTTCCTTTCGAATTTGGCTCCAATTCAATCGTATCTATACACAATTAATTTAATATCATCAATACTACTTAAGAAACTAGTTCAAATGGCTAAATATATTTTCTACAACATTCTGCTCGGAATAGTAAAAATCGACCCCGGGCCCACGTGGTCAAAACACGAGGTTCGAACCAAAATAAATTCATCCATCCATCCACGAGTTCAAATATGTAATTTATTCTTAAGTTCGACCTCAAAATGATGTCTAAATCACAAATTC
>MU696272.1:194844-209454 GCA_026770625.1 Nicotiana glauca | reverse complement strand
TTAAGGCGTTTGGGGAATTTTTGAGGAAAACTGGTGGCGGATTTGGAATGGGGAGATGAAGGAGAGGCGATGGTATGAGTTTGGGCATTATTGGACGCCGGCCGCCGCCGTGGGGCGATTTCCGGCGGCGGCGTTACATCTTCTGTATTTAGGTCGTTTGGAGACGAAGGGTTTCGGGGGGGGTGGTGGATGGCATTCGGACAGTTATATACTAGATAACCTAGGAAGCTTCAGAGCCATTAGATCAGAGATCAATGGTTGAGATTCAAGTATTGAAACGACGTCGTTTTAAATAAAACAAAAGGGCGGACCGGGTAAGGGATTGGGATGGGCTGATGGGCGTGGACGGAGGGTGCTAATACTCTGGGCCATTGAGATTGGTCCAATTTAGGGCAGCCCTTTTTGTTCCCTTTTTTTTTCAATTGTTTTCTTTTTATTTAAATTGTTTTTTTGTGTATTTTTCATTTTGTATTTTTTGTGTTATTTATTTTTTCTGATTTTTGTGGGTATGCAAGAAAATTAAACAAGAAATTAAACTAAACTACTTAATGCATAAAATTGTTCTAAAACCAAATTAAGACAATTTCACAATAAAAATGCTAAAATGCTAAGTGAACTATTTTTTGTCATTTTCTTTATATTTTACTCCAAAACAAATTAATCCCTAATTAATCATAAAATATGGAATTAAATCCTAAATGCAAATGCATTTTTTTTTGTATTTTATATGATTAACATGCAAAAATAAAATGCAACAATTATCAGAAAATGACACCAAAATGCACAAAAATTGTAAAAATAAAGAAAAATTATTTTTTTTGGATTTTTGGGAATAATTTGCTTAGGGCAAAAATCACGTGCTCACAGCTACCCCTCTTTGCCCGGAAACACGAAGAGTTTTCGTGCAAAGACAAATGAGCAGAAATGGGGGATTTTTGCCCCTTCACATATTCCGTGTGAAGAATTTTTGAAAAACTTGACCGCACCCTGCTTCAGAGGTTGCCTACATATCCTGGGCTAAACAGGAATCAGGTCAGTGTAGTTCGGAAGTGTCTGGTAGCTGGGACTACCAGGAGCTGTGATTTCACTGCGCTTGCTGCTGCTGCTACTGCTCGCTGACCTTCCTTATTACACCATGTCGAAAATAAAAGAAGCTAGCCTAAGCTACGAGCTACGAATTAAAAAATCCTATCTAGATTCTTCAAACTTGTTCTTGTACTTCCTTGTCGTCTTGTTATCTGGTGTTCCCTGGGTGAAATTCGTTGTTGTTCCTTCAAACTTGCCAACTGCGATGTTATTCCTTCTCTCCCAATTGCTAAACTTGAATAGTCTTGAACTTGAATGTATTTCTCTGTTATCCAGGCAGGTTCCTGACTGCTGAACTTGAACTTGAAAGTATTCCTCTATTATCCAGGCGAGCTCCTGACTTCATAAAAATAGACAAAACAAAGAAAACTTTCTGTCCCGGTTTGGAAACTGGCCACATGTTATTGGATATTAATAAGAATTTGACTGAAACTTGACTCGAAATACCTCTGTTATACAGGCGGGCTCCTGACTTCAACTACAACTTAAGATTTAACACCCCCATTCTCCAGGCGGGCTCCTGACTTCAATTACTTAAAGATTTAACACCTCCATTCTCCAGGCGAGATCTTGACTTCAATTACTTAAAGATTTAACACCTCCATTCTCCAGGCGGGCTCCTGACTTCGACTAATTAAAAATTTAACACCTCTATTCTCCAGGCGGGCTCCCGACTTCAACAACTTAAAATTTAACACCTCTATTCTCCAGGCGGGCTCCTGACTTCAACTACTTAAAATTTAACACCTCCATTCTCTAGGCGAGCTTCTGACTTTAACTACTTAAAAATTTAACACCTCCATTCTCCAGGCGGGCTCCTGACTTTAACTACTTAAAAATTTAATACCTCCATTCCCCAGGCGGGCTCCTGATTTCAACATAAACAAAGAGATTGATGGAAAACTAAAACTTGAATTGTATCACCTCTGTTCTTCAGACGGGCTCCTGATTGCTAAAGCTTGGATTGTATGTCTCTGTTCTCCAGGCGGACTCCTGATTGCTGAAAAGACAAAGAGATTGATTGAAGATTAAAATTGGAATTATATCACCTCTATTCTTCAGGAGGGCTCCTGACTGCTGAAATTTGAACTGCATGCCTCTGTTCACCAGGCGGGCTCCTGACTTCTCAACTTGAAAAGTATTACTCTATTATTCAGGCGGGCTCCTGATTTCACAAAAATAGACGAACCAATAAACTTTCTGCCCTAGTTTGGGAAAACTGGGGTTGTTATCGCATACTAACAAGGGTTGAAAACTAAAACTTTCATGCTTTAAAATTACGGACTAAAATGTATTCCTTTGTTATAGGGGCGGGCTCCCCACTTCAACACTTTATAATTTTACTCTAAAATGCAAACTTGAAACAACTTACATCATCTCTATGCTACTCCTCATTTTCTTGTATTTTAACCATGCCACACTTGCGATAAAACTTTATTAACACTTGCTCTTCCCTCACGGAGGGTTCCTCCTGACGAACAATTTTTCTGCCCCTGTTTCAATCACCGAAAATTTTGTTAGTTTAAAATGGTGATTAGTTGATGGCATTCTTGCTTCATCGTCCTTCCATTGCCTTGCTTTGTACTGCCTGACTTCCTCTGAATCGCCTGACTTTCTGACCGACTTCCACGTTCCCCGATTTCTGACAACCTGAATGCGTTTGTACCCATACTGTTGTTTCACCTTTCCGGCCCTTTTGCTTGAACCTTCACATTTCCTACAACATTTCCCAAATATTTCGCTGATGAAACTTTCGGCGACTTTCCCTATCACATTGTTGTTAACATGCTTTGACCATATTACGCTTTACAATTTTCGGAAGCTGGTAGTGGGCTTTGAAATCCTTTCCCCTTTGCACTGAACAAAACTGACATTGGAACTTTTTAGACAAACAAACCCCCCAAAAAACAATGAAATGCAATGATTTTATGAGTTAAGGATAAGAAGAATCCAAAACCAGATTACTGTTAAAAGGGAAAAAAGAAAAGAAACTTATCTGACCGGAAGAGCTGGCACCAATGATCATGACACGCATTTTGGATTAACCGGCCCAACCGATCAAACTAACCAGCTTTCAATTGTCATACTTCATTGCCCAGGAATTCCATCACTTGATTACTTTACCCAAACTTTCACCTTATTTATCTTGCGATGCCACGAAACAGTTTCCACCAACATGCCTTTCTCAATTTGCCATTTCTCAACTCACTTTCGCCTTAAGGTGCCCGTGAGGGTTTTCACCACTAAAGCTCTCTCATTTTATTTTTCTCTCAGCTGCCGTCGCCTTACGGTACCCGTGAGGGTTTTCACCAATAAGACTCTCTCATTTTATCTTTTGCTTTTCTTGCTTGAACCAGAGTGTTGTCCCTACTGCGAATTACCCTTTCCAGCTCGACTTGGAATCTCTCAAAAATTGATCGGAAAGCCTACACTACAATCTGAGATTCCCCATTCAATCTAGGCCGTTGATCAAAATGATCAACGGCCATCTTTTAATCTTTCCTTTTTTAATTTCCCCTTACCCCAAACCCTAGTCATTTTGCATCCCCAGCCGCCTTTGAATCCCCCCTTTTCTCTCAACTCTCTCTCAAAGCTTCTCAAATCCTAGCCAACCTCCATCCACTTCCACCCTAAAACACCGGAATCCATGCTTCCAAGGCTATTGAAGTCCTATACTGGCCTCCTATAATGTGGTTTCAAGGCCTGACCATGAGGAAGCTTGGCCCAGACTTTGTTTGATTCGAGTTCTATGGCCGTCTCTGACCTTGCTCCAGCCAGCCATGGTATTCGAGCCTGATCTCGACTTCTCCGGCTTAGATCAATGACTTTCCAAGCCTTTCTCATCACCTGGGTTCTTCTGAAACCCTAACCCTTCAAGGTTTTTCCGATTCTTTTAGATCTGTTGTATATCTGTGTTTTCTCTAAGCTTTTAAACATTTTCTCAAAGTTCTTTCAAAAATATGCCTTCAGAGCCTTCATTTTTTTCGATTTAGGGTTTCGTTAAGTTATAAACTTAAAGTTTCTCTAATCTTTAGCGTGTTCTACTGTGTTTCTCATGTGTGTCTTTTACTGTGTTTCTCATGTGTGTCTTTTACTGTATTTCTTATGTGTTTCTTCTATTGTATTTCTTATGTGTTTCTCCTACTGTATTTCTTATGTGTTTCTTCTACTATACTTCTTATGTGTTTCTTCTATTGTGTTTCTTATGGGTTTCTTCTACTGCATTTCTTTATGAGTTTCTTCTATTATGTTTCTTTATGTGTTCTTCTACTGCGATTCTTATGTGTTTCTTCTACTAGGTGATGCATGTTAAAAGTCTCAGTTCCTTTATTAGATTTCTGCAGTTATTTCGTCAGTATTTTTGCCTTGATTACTTGTCCTTTCACCTCTACATTCGATTGATGGCAAAATCGTAAAATTTTGAGACTATTCGCTATGTGATTTGCTTGTTCTTCATCTTTGAACTTGTTTGATTTGAGAACCCTAACTCCTTTGGGCCTATTCGAGTTTCTGGAGATTGTTTTATCTTTTGCTCGACTGAGTTTAGAAATCTTTGCTTCAACCTTTGTTTCTTTATATGATTCTGATTTCCTGCTAAACTCTTTTAGGGTCTTTCTACTGGACCCTCTGCATGTTATTTGATACTCTCCCTCTTCTTTGTCACAAAGATGACTACAATGTTCTTATAGTTCACTACTTACTTCTGTGATTGCATGACGCTTTTTCTTTGTCCTAAATTTAGCCTCACATGCCTAACACTTGTGTACTCTTTATATATGCCGAGCTTTCCCTCTAAAATGACTTTCAATATTTGACAAATTTCAAACCTTCTTTGTGTAAGTCTGATTGATTCTTTCCTTGTTGTGCTAATTTCCCTGTTACTTTGTTTGATTCAAAAACTTTCCTTAGCCTTTCTGACTTGGTTTACTCATCAACAAGTAATTTCAAATCCCTGACTCCTTGATTTACTAGGTACGGATTGATTTTATTGGGTATCTTACCTTATTTGTTTAACCGTGTATTTTAAAGATTCTTCCCTTAATTAAACTCCTATGTATTTACCCCCAATTGTCTACTTTGCACAAGATGTTTACTTGATCTCCTTCCTTAAATAATTTTTGTTCATTACCATTTAATTTTGAACCCCTTAATTAAAAGAAGTTCTTCTACTGATTGATTTTAATTGGTACACGGTTATTTCTTGCCTTATTTTCTGCCTGTTTTCACACTATAAATACCTGTTTTTGCATTGACGCAAGACACACGAACACTCTTAATTTTCTGAACTCACACTCACATTCAAAAAGCATTCTCTCCTATTACTTGTGTTTTGGCCTATTTTTCAAGTATTGCTACTGCTGTATTTTGCTTGTTTGAAACTGGTATGTCCTGATTAAGGTTTTTAACAATCACAACAATGTGTTTATTCACTACTTTTGCCTATATATTTGCCTACTGCCTATGTATAGTTAAATGCTTACTTTAGCATGCTGTAATGTTCTTCTGCCTATTCTCAATCTATTGTAATCCCAAAACCCCACCCCCTATGTGTTTATACTATGGTTTGAGGCATGGCAATACTGCAAATTATTGTCAATGACTCAAACTTGATCCCCTAGGATCCTAGCCTCTAATACTGTGTGTTCTGGCAGACTTATAGGCATGCCAGCATCCTCCATTGCTGGGCATGCCTAAAGCTTGCCCTATCCTAAGCAATAGGCTCTTTGCAATTCCCCTATTCCCTGAACCCCTTTTGTGTACCTGTTTGTAGCTGTTTCCATCTCCTTTATTCCTTAGAATTATGTTCTTCAGTTGCACTCTCTCTTAGACTTTAAGTTATGCCCCCTTCTTGTGAGCCTTGCCTTGGGACCCCTTGAGCTCCCTCTGGACTTGGACACTTGAGGGCTGGACCTTCCACACTGCACTTGTCCCTATTCTAGTGATGCAATTTGGGTGTGAGCACTACCTGGAGTACCATTGAGGCTCTTAGGGAACTTTGACACTCTGAGATCGGAAAAAGGCTTTGGATCAATGGTCTTGAGTTGGTCTATCTCATATTTCAGACAGGAAGTCTAAATCAGGTTCTCCTTTGGTTGTATTTTTTTTCTTTCTCTGATGTAATTTTTATTCATTCTAGTTTTTAATAAGTTGTAACAAACTCTTGGGGCTGGCTAGTGAAAAAAAAGGTTGGGTAACTATGCATGCAAAGGATAGAAACCATGCGTATAGGTCTATTACGATTCTGCCTACTCAAAACATGTAGAAATCATGTCTATAGTCCTATTACAACTCTGCATGTCCAACTTCATATAGAAACCATGTCTATATGTATTTTGAATTCTGCATATTCAAAATAGAAATCATGTCTATAGTTCTATTACAACTATGCATGTCCAACTTCATATAGAAACCATGTCTATATGTATTTTGAATTCTGCATATTCAAAATAGAAATCATGCCTATAGGTCTATTACAATTCTGCATATCCAACTTCATATAGAAACCATGCCTATAAGTATTTTGAATTATGCATATTCAAATAGAAATCATGCCTATAGGTCTAGTCTGAATTCTACATCCAATTCCGTATAGAAATTATGCCTATAGGATTATTCAATTCTTCATATTCAATTGCATCTAAATATCATGTTCATAGGTCATAAACAAATTCTGCATCTAGATACCATGTTTATAGGTTTAAAACAAGCCTTATGCATTTAGATACTATGTCTATAAGGCTTCTGCATTTTTTACACCATGTCTACAAAGTCTAAAATCAACAACACATAGAAAGCATGCCTATAGAAATTTCTAATTTAATCTGATTTGCCTCACTGAGTGCTAGATATAGTAATAATGGATACTGTCAGTTGCAGAACTTATAATCAATTCATTAAATCCTACCTCTCTTTTAATAGTTTGATTCCCTCACTTAGCAAGTTTAACAAGTATGCATTCAAACAGTTTATTTCAAGCATTACTATTTGCTGAATTCAGTAGATGTCATGCCTATAGGACCCCGTCTTAACACTTAGGCAAGACATAGGGTAATAATTAAACTGAATCTGTTCTATTAACTAGCAGGCAGGCCTTATTCGTGCTTCTTATCTGAATTATGTAATAAATCAGTCTGCCTCAACCTTTAAGCTCTCTCATGTTTGGTATTTAATCAGACCTTAACCTGTATGTGAAAGTCGTGCTAATTATGTGCTTTTCTGTTCAAGGAGTTGTAATTGAGCCTCTATTTGTTTATATGCTTCCCTCTAAATATGCAATATGTGTTTTTGTATGTCGCCTTAGATTTTTACCTTTTAAACTCTATAACTTTGCATACATCTTGGATGGATCTTATGTATGTGCCTCCTTGTTGTAGGGGATAGGACATTTTAGCCCATGAGGCCCGGTGATACTTCTTTTTGTCTTTATCCATACCACAGAATATTTTTTTTGCCATTATTTCAATGTGCTTCAGAGTAGTCTTATGAGGAGATGTAGTTGAGATTAAACGAATAGGCATTGATTGTAGGAGATGTTTGATGAGATTTATCCTACCTCCATAGGAAAGGAGCTTACCTTTCCAACTTGTAATCTGCTTATGACTTTAGAGATGATTTTAAACTTAAATCACTCTTTTCCTTCCAATCTATAGAGGACAACCCAGGTAAGTGATTGGAGATTCCCTTCTAGAGAAGCCTGTGATTTGCAGAATTTTGTTTACATTATACTGGAAGATACAAGAAGGAGTCATAAAGTGGCTCTTCTTGCTGTTAATTCTTTTCCCATAAATGTCTTCACAATTACATGCATGATTTTTTGAAGTGATGCTCTATAGCCTAAGGTGAATATGATAACATCATCAGTAAAGCTTAGATGATTCACCTATGGACCTCTCATTTATATGTAATAGCCTTTGAGAAATTGGTCATGATTGAGGCTACTAAGCACTCTAGAAAGAAGCGCTGCTCCAACGATGAAAAGAGCAGATGCCAAAGTATCAACTTGTTTAAGACCCCTAGTTGACCTGAAGAAACCACATCTGGAACCATTCAGAATGACAGAGTACTAATTGTTGGACATGGTTCGTCGTATCATGTCAATAATCATCTCATAGAATCCCATCCTTCTCAAGGTGATGTAGGTTTAGGCCCATAAGACTCTGTCATATACCTTGTCCATGTCAAGTTTATTCACAACATTGGCCCCGTGATTTGGCTTCTTAATCCCTTATGCAATCTCCTTAGCCAACACAATATTCTTTGAGATACTTTTGCCTTTAACAAATCCTAACTTATTGGCTGAAATAATCCTTGTCAAGATAATTATAATTCTAATGGAAATGAATTTTGAAATAATCGTGTTGATAAAGTTACTCAGACTGATGGGTCTAAATACATTCAGGGAATTAGGGAATTCAACTTTAGGCAGGAGTATCAAGCAAGCAGTAGCCATGTACCTAGGTATGGTACTTACGCCAAAGAAAGCCAATACTAAATTTAGGAGATCTGTAATGATAATATCCCTAGAGGACTAGAAGAATTTTCCACTCATCCCATCAGGACCAGCTACACTAGTAGGGTTCATAGAGAAAACCACATCCTTGAATTCTTGCAGAGTGGGTTCTCTTGTAAGATTGGTTTTATCTTCAGATGATATCGTGGTTGGGATATGTGGGAGAAGATCTTGCCTGATAACACCACCTGTTTTAGTAAAGAGGTCTTCAAAATAATTACAGGCAACTTCACAAATATCTTTTATCACTCTGCATCCAATCTCCATCTTCATCATTGATGTTGCCAATATATAGTCTTCTTCTCTTCCTCTAATATATGGTATTTGCACCACCCTCTTTAAACCATTTAATTAGTTGAGTCTTCTGCTTCAATACTACTTTTTCAATCTTCAGATATCTTAGATATTAGGACCACACCTCTAGTAAATTAATCCTATCAACTGGATTGTTAGTATTGATCTGTTTCTACTTATCTTCCTTGACATTTTGTTCAAACTCTTAAGGCTTTTTAAATATATCTCCATATTGTTCCCTAGGCCATCGACTCAAGGCTTTAGTGACAGCCTTTAATTTCTGGTGAAAGATCCACATTGCACTTCCATTGACATTCATATACTGACCTTTGAAAATCAAAGGACCAAGGGGTCATTTTCAACCCAGCAGTTGAGAATTTAAAGTATCTCCTTCCTGTGTCTTGTCTCACATGCATTCGTATAAGCAGTGGAGAGTGGTCTGATCCCGCAGAAGCTAGATGTGTGATAGTTGTGGCAGGAAAAAAGGTAAGCCAATTGTCATTTACTAGGTCTCTATCCAGCCATTTCCACACAATAGAGAGCGGGGGCCTCCCCCATTAGACCATGTATGTATTGGTAAATAGCAGCCATGGTATGTTACCCCACAGTCTTCAATCAAGTGAGAATGTCAAGGCTCATGTTCATCTAGTGTAGGACTCCTCCAATCTTCTCTTCAACAGAAGCAATGAATTGAAGTCCCCAATCACACAGCAAGGACATTGCACACTGTGGATTTGAAAATTTGAGTTTCCCATAGGCTTATTCTCAAATTTGGTTTGCATTCTGCATAAATGGAATTGATGTAAAATATCTCCCCTACTTCAGCATGCCTTAATTCAATAGACATTTGAGGTTCATCTTGGTCTAAGACTTTTCCATTAAAGTCTTGATCCTAGAATGCCCAGATGATTCCGTTGACATTGGAAGTTGCATGATGCATGGAAAGTTGATGTCTAAAGTAACTAAGGTAACTGATATAAAGTAATGGTTCCAAGACAGCAATGAAAGAGAGTTTGTGAATTTTTTTTAGAGTTATGAGCATTTCCATGGCTCTAAAGTATCTGATTCCTCTAGCAAGTGATTGTATTAACCATTTAAAGCTTACGGGTCTTATTTTGGAGTTTAATGGGATATTACTTCTGGTACAATTTTGCTTCTGGTTAATCTGGGTGTATTTTGACTTTTGATGGTAAATCTAGTGTAACTGTGACTTTTCCTTTCCCAAGGGACCCATTTATAGCTGCCACTAGAAGACTACAGTGTTGTTCATCATCCGTTCCTCCTCTGATCTCTTCAAAATCTTCTTTTGGATCCCCTTGGGTGTCATCTTCTTAGTGTATGAGCATGTATACATCTTCCTCTGGACATACTACTGGTAGCTTACTGAGTGGAAGATTTTCATCAATCATATCTGTAAGAGGATTGGACTGCTGATGTTATGTTTTGCATATATTAAGGTGCAAGAAGAACCATCTTGATTAACTGCTCCCTTTTTCTCCGGATTAATTCCTTTGTCAACAAGTGGGAATTGACACAATGAGGGATAGAAATCCCTTTTTCCTTGTAACCTTTAACTTTGCTTGAACCTTCAGCTTCAAAACCAGAGTTATTGCCTGGGCTCTGAAGCTAGTCCTTAGGTAAGGTAGCAATACTATTAATATCAACAGTGTGCTTAATTGTGTTGATACCCTTACTTTTCATTGCCCATATTTTTTTCTAACTTGGCTTCTGCTTAGGTTTGGGGGATCGAATTTGGAAATCAGAACCTGCATGATCTTTACCTTTAATCAGTCTTCTCATGTCACTGTGTAGACCTTCCTCTTGAGAATTCACTATGTTACAGTATTCTTCCTCTATAAAATATCCAGTACTCTACTTGTTTTTATGATTGATACTAATTAATGTGTGATCCATTTTTGTGAGCATCTCCATTAGGATTCACGATCTTGTTAATTCTATTAGAAACTTGAACTCTTTTATCGTCTTTAGAACTGACTTCATGTGAATTAGGTAAATCCTGAGGGACAGAGCTTGTCTCCCTCTTTCCACGAGTTGGATGAGCAATGGTTGTATCTGGTGTTTGAGCATGAACTTTCTTTTGGTTCTTACTTCCTTCTTGTTGGTTTCTTGTCATCATCACTTGTTGTTCTAAATTTTGTTTTTGTCCAGAATGTTGTTCTTCTTTTTGTTATTCTGTTGGTTATATTCTTTGAAATGCCTTTTCCTCTATGTTTTCCATTCATCAGTTGGAGGGTTAGACCCTGTGTTTTGGTGTTCATTTCCATTTTGGTGGTTTCTAGCATTGCTGTATTTTGTTTCTTTGATGTGGCTCTCTTTCTGACGCTGTTGATTTTGCTCCTTTGGTTGAGATTATGAGTTGTTTTGCTGAATTGACATTTCCTTGTTTGCTAATCGATTGTCTTCTTCTTTTTATTTTCCTCTTGCTTTTCTCTGATTAGACATGCTTGTATGCTATGAGCTAAATATTTGCAATATATACAATACTTAGGTATGTTTTCATATTGAACCTCAAGCTACTGTCCATCTCCATTTTCATCATAATTGTCATCAAATCCCAACCAGACATGATGGGGTCTTGATTTGGTCAGATCAATTTGCATATTGACCTTTGCCACACCGCCCCTTATCTTTTGAAATAATGACAGATCCAAGTGAAGGGCTTTTCCAATAGGATACAAGAGTCCTCTTAGTATTTCCATGTAGTAAAAATGTCATGGAAAATTTGTTATGAGTACTATTTACCGTGAAAATGGTAATAATAATTTGATTACGAGGTTCTAAAAATATGTGATCTATTTTTATGCTAGTTGTTAAGTGATGGATTCTATGTAAAAGGTAAAAAAACAGGATTATAGCTTAGAAACGGTGTGATAATTGAACCAAATAGTTGGAGATCGGGGGTCTCCAATTGTCGATTGTAAGGCCTCGGGGTCAAGATGGATGGCACTTGGAGCAGTCGAGAGAGAGATAACAGTTATGAAAGCTAGGATGATGGCTCTTTATGATCAATGATAAGCAATAAATGAAGAACAATAAATAGAACACAATGAATATAAGCAATAAATGAAGTACTGAAATCAAGAGAATATGTGTCATGACCCTAGTTCACCAATTGTGAACACATCATGACGACACCTAGTCTTCACGACCAGGTAAGCCTAACACATTGTGGAAGTAACAACATTTGCAAAACTTATATTCAAAAGCTAAATAACATGAGTAATGTATACAGTTGCCGCCTGGCACATACACTTCAATACAAAATACTGAAATAACCTCCAAGACCCGGAAACCCACGAGCAACACAGGCTATAAGAAATCTTACACTGCTCTAGTCACCAGAATAGTCTAATACAAAGAGGGATCAAAATAACATCTAATAACTATGGATAAAATGAGAAGGAGACTTTGCGGATCTGCGGACATAGCAGATGTATACCTCAAGTCCCCAATACGCTCCGTGACAGCTACTGGCGGTACGCCTGCTCAGAAACACCTGGATCTGCACATGAAAAACATGAGCAGAAGAGGCATGAGTACACCACAGCGGTACCCAGTAAGTGCCAAGCCTAACCTCGGTTAGGTAGTGACGAGGAAAGGTCAGGGACCTACTGAGACAGAAACAATAAAATAGCAAGATATTAACAGTAACGAAGTCTGATGAAAAACTAATGAACACAGCGATGTGATAAGAGAGATCAATGAAATATAGCAATGCAAGACAAAACAGAAACATAGAGTAAATACAGCAAAATTACAAGTATAACGACGAGGGTCTTCCAGGATATCGTCTTGTAACCCTTTTCTCAACTGTCCAATGGAAATCACGGGATACCGTCCCGTAGTCCAAATCTTATATCAATATCAAAGGATCTCCTGGAATACCATCCCGTAATCCAATCATCAGTGTGCAGGGGGATCTCCCGGGATACCGTCCCGTTGTCCCAAAATAAAAGTGCAGGGGGATCTCCCGGGATACCGTCTCGTAGTCCCAAAATAAAATGCAGGGGGATCTCCCAGGAATCAAACCCGTAGTCCCAAAGTAAAATGCAGGGGGATCTCTCAGGAATCAAACCCGTAGTCTCAAAGTAAACAAATAAAGGGGGGAGCTCCTGGAATCCCGCATCCGTAGTCCCAATGTAAATGCGCAACCAACATCAGAGAAATATTCAGAATTTGAAGTGCAACAATACAAGGAAACAAGTAATACTGGCCTAACATGCTCCATGTAACCACAGTTAAAACAATTTAAACACATAGGCAACTTGGATCAATTAAACATGCTCTTCTACGCTAGCACAGGCTAGAATAGCAAGTAAAGTAAAGCAATTATGAAAGAAAATTCAAATCAAGTATTTAAGTAAAAATCCGGGTTTCAACAATTTGCTCTAGTACGGGCTCATCACCTCTCGTACAAGGCATTCAGTTACCAATTATCACATCCTAAGGGACGAAGTCCCCCACACAAGGTTAGGCAAGCCACTCACCTCGAACCGGTGCGAAATCAACTAGGGAACGATGCCCTTGCCAAGAGTATCGGACTCCAAATGGCCCAAATCTATTCAATTCAATTACAAATCATAAATAATATTGCAAACAACTGATTCCACTATTGAAATTAAAGCTAAGACGCGAAAATAGGTAAAATGACCAAAATGCCCCTCAGGCCAACGTCTCGGAACCGTATAATTTTAACATTTTCAGAAACCTCGTACTCTCACGAGTCTAACTATATAAAATCCTCAGAAATCGGAGGTCGAATGCCCTCCCAAAACCCAATAGTTTAGTCAATGAACTTTCACCCAAATTCTTCCATTTTTGATACTTAATTCGAATTTAAAAGGTGGATTTAACTACTAAATGGTGGAATATAACTAGAAAGGATCATAGAAATGTTACCCAATAATATCCTCTTCAAAATCCTCTCCGAATCGCCCTTGCCCGAGCTCAAAATTGAGTTTTCCAACTTTTGAAACTCAACCCTCGATTTTGGTATTTCTGGACAGCGGTTTCCGCTTTTGCGGTCCAGGGACCGCTTATGCGGTCCCGCTTATGCGGACAAACCACCGGTTTTGCAGTTTTCACTTAAAGGGTCGGAGTCCGCTTCCGCTGACTTATAACCGCTTATGCGGCTCCGCTTATGCGGATAGCTGACCGCTTCTGCGGTCTCGGAGGAAAAAGGGGCCAACTCGCTTCTACGGTGCTAAGGCCGCTTATGCGGCGCCGCTTCTGCGGTTTCCAACTGGCGATCGGTTCTTCACTGTAACTTTGTTCACTGGCGATAATCAATGCTCATACGCATAGAACCGCCCTTCTTCTTTACAAACAAAACAGGGGCTCCCCATGGTGTCACACTGGGTCGAATAAAACCGTTACCCAACAATTCTTGCAACTAATCCTTCAACTCCTTCAACTCAGGAGGAGCCATGCGATATGGAGGAATGGAGATGGGCTGAGTGCCCGGTAATAGATCAATGCCAAAATTAATATCTCTATCGGGCGGCATGCCCGGAAGATCAGCTGGAAACACATCGGGAAAATCCCGTACCACTGGGACTGAATCAATAGAAAGGGTGTCAATACTGACATCTCTCACATAAGCTAAATAAGCAGCACACCCCTTCTCAACCATACGTTGAGCTTTAAGGAAAGAAATAACCCTGCTGGGAGTATGATCTAAGGTACCACTCCACTCAATA
>MU696272.1:109544-183953 GCA_026770625.1 Nicotiana glauca | reverse complement strand
GCCAAGCCTAACCTCGGTTGGCTAGTGACGAGGAAAGGTCAGGGCCCTACTGAGACAGAAACAATAAAATAGCAAGATATTAATAGTATCGAAGTCTGATGAAAAACTAATGAACACAGCGATGTGATAAGACAGATCAATGAAATATAGTACTGCAAGACAAAATAGAAACACAGAGTAAATACAGCAAAATTACAAGAATACCGATGAGGGTCTTCCAGGATACCGTCCTTTAACCCTTTTCTCAACTGTCCAATGGAACTCCCAGGATACCGTCCCGTAGTCCAAATCTCATATCAATATCAAAGGATCTCCCGGAATACTGTCCCGTAATCCAATCATCAGTGTGTAGAGGGATCTCCCAGGATACCGTCCCGTATTCCCAAAATAAAAGTGCAGGGGGATCTCCCGGGATACCGTCCCATAGTCCCAAAATAAAATGCAGGGGGATCTCCCAGGAATGAAACCCGTAGTCCCAAAGTAAAATGCAGGGGTATCTCTCGAGAATCAAACCCGTAGTCCCAAAGTAAACAAACAAGGTGGGGAGCTCTCAAAATCCTGCATTCGTAGTCCCAATGTAAATGCGCAACCAACATCAGAGAAATATTCAGAATTTGAAGTGAAACAATACAAGGCAACAAGTAATACTGGCCTAACATGCTCCACGTAACCAAAGTTAAAATAATTTAAACACATAGGCAACTTGGATCAATTAAACATGCTATTCTACGCGAGCACATGCTAAAATAGCAAGTAAAGTAAAGCAATTATGAAAGAAAATTCAAATCAAGTATTTAAGTAAAAATCCGGATTTCAACAATTTGCTCAAGTACGCGCTCGTCACCTCACGTACAAGGCATTCAATTACCAATTATCACATCCTAAGGGACGAAGTCCCCCACACAAGGTTAGGCAAGCCACTTACCTCGAACCGGTGCGAAATCAACTAGGGAACGATGCCCTTGCCACGAGTATCCGACTCCAAATGGCCCAAATCTATTCAATTCAATTACAAATCGTAAATAATATTGCAAACAACTGATTCCCCTATTGAAATTAAAGCTAAGGCGCGAAAATAGGTAAAATGACCAAAATTCCCCTTAGGCCAACATCTCGGAACCATATAATTTTCTCATTTTCAGAAACCTTGTACTCTCACGAGTCTAACCATATAAAAATCTCAAAAATCGGAGGTCGAATGCCCTCCCAAAACCCAATAGTTTAGTCAATGAACTTTCACCCAAATTCTTCCATTTTTGATCCTTAATTCGAATTTAAAAGGTGGATTTAACTGCTAAATGATGGAATATAACTAGAAAGGATCATAGAAATGTTACCCAATAATCTCCTCTTCAAAATCCTCTCCGAATCGCCCTTGCCCGAGCTCAAAATTGATTTTTCCAACTTTTGAAACTTAACCCTCGATTTTGGTATTTCTAGACAGCGGTTTCCGCTTCTGTGTCCCGCTTATGCGGACAAACCACCGCTTTTGCGATTTTCACTTAAAGGGTCGGAGTCCGCTTCTGAGGACTTATAACTGCTTATGCAGCTCCACCTTTGCGGATAGCTGACCGCTTCTGCGGTCTCGGAGGAAAAGGGGCCAAATCGCTTCTGCGGTGCTAAGGCCGCTTATGCGGCACCGCTTCTGCGGTTTCCAAGCCGCAGAAGCGAAAACAATAGAAGGCCTGCTGCAATTTCTTTCTAACTTCCAAAACTAACCCGTTGAGCATCTGAAATCATCACGGGACCCCCGGGACCCCAATCAAAAGCACCAATACCACCTAATACTTTATTTGAACTTGTACCAATCCTCAAAACACCTCAAACAACACCGGAAACCCGATTAAATCAAGGATTCAAGCCTAAGAACTTCAAATTCTAACCAAATATGCTTTCGATCAAAAACCTAACCAAACCTCGTCCGAATGACCTGAAATTTTGCACACACATCCCGAATGACATGACGGAGCAACAGCAACTTCCAGAATTCAAATCCAACCCTCGGATCAAAAACTCACTAATGGACCGGAAACTTCAAAAATTCAAACTTCGACATTTCGAGCCTGAATGAGCTACGGACCTCCAAATAACATTCCGAACATGCTCCCAACCCCGAAATCACCTAACGAAGCTAACGGAATCATCATATTTCCATTCCAAGGTCGTCTTCACACTATTCAGAATACGACCATTTTTCAACTCTTAAACTCTCATTTAGGGACTAAGTGTCCCAAAACACTTCGAATCCTAATACCGAACGTCCCGGCAAACCAAAATAGCAGAAATAAACTTAGGGAAAGTAGTTAATGGGGAACTAGGGCATAAATTCCAAAAATGACCGGCCAGGTCATTACAATATGTTAGAGAACAGAGAGAATGTTCTTGTGTATCTAGTATTGAGCATCAGATATGTACAAACAAAAAGGATTCCCCTTTATATATGAGGGGGAATATAGTACAAAAGCATTAATTACAAAGATATGGGGCAAGTATAGCAACTTAATGCCATGATACAGGTCAGAGCTAGCCCTGTAGGATTTGTCAGCCCTAGTTGTGCACCTAGGGAACTTCCCGCTGTTCTACCATAACTGTCGACTTGCGCTGCCTCGAGGTTAGACACCGATGGCTCCACGGGATAAATCTAGACCATAGTCTCGGGCCTTTAGAAACCTTGATCACGAGGCATTGTAATGGCAGAAAATTAGACCCTTCGATTTTATCGCATACAGATAATCCCTACGTTTCTTAGAGTGGAACAATAAGAAATGACTTTGATATCCATCTCTCTGAACTTCCCGCGATGATGTCATACTTATGACGTAGGCTTTTGTGATAACTGAGGCATCCCCTCAGTTCATCTTCTCAGTGTCACTCAATATACTTTTGATTCTTATTCTCCAAAGTGATAATTATCGTCGTCGATTTGGTTCCCAAAAAATGCATTGATTGCGCCTGGTGATATGTCTTTCAAGGGCATTAATGGGGCTATCAGTTATACTGCCACCCTCTATAAATGGAAGCCTCCTGGAACCATTTCCTCATTCAAGTGCCTTCCAATATCCTTCAACCCCTTTCTTCTTTTCATCCTCATCCATTGTTATCTCCCATATTTCAGGCCCGCAGCCTTAAGGTTACATGGCGGCGTTCCAATCAGCCACGCCATGACCTTTTTTCAGGGCTTTCCTTTACCGAGCGAGATTACACTGACCTGTCATTGTTGTTACCGTTATTGTTATTATTATTACTGCTATCGTCGTTGGCTCAAGGCAATGAGACAATGGGCCGACTTCTTTCGACCTAGGAAGATATTTGGACTCTAAACCATAGCTCAGGAGGGTGTTCAGATTATACACCGCTGCTTAACTCTCTACCCCGGCCTGGTGTGGCACTTCATCCCTTTTGCTTTCCGTGAGGCGAAGTGGCACTACCGACTGGTAACTTGCATGGCACAATGTCCCAAGAAGTGGACTCAAAGTAGCCATGTAGGTAGGGCCGGTGCTCGCCAAGTCTTCTACTGGGCCGTGATTTCCTCGGCCTGGTAAAAGGTTTTGCTCTTTGGCGAGCTACGGATTTTTCTTCATCTTTTTTTGCTTCTTCCGTACCACTTTGATCTTCTTCGTCTTCTCCCTTGAAGATGTCATTTTTGAAGATCGAGACGAGACCACCGAAGAGGTGATGCTCGAACATACTATCGCCGAGGATAAATTAGACTCTTGGATTTCAGTGTATGTATTTTCTTTTTTGCTTTTTTGTTTCTGTGTAAGGACCCCTCGTGGGCTTTGTAACCATTGTTTAATAATGGAAAAGATGTTTCTTCAATTTTTCTCTGATTTATGCTTTATTTACCGTTACCTATATTTGCAAAGAATCTAAATGTGTGATTCTACTGATCGGTGCGAATGTGGAGCCCGGGTGCAAGTATTTCTCTGGCTTTAACTGATTAACTCGATTCCTTATGGAATCTTTTGCCGACCCTTAGACCGAGCCCGGGTAGGATCGATAAACTTGGATCGTCGGGACCCCTGACTTCGAGTTGAATAAGAGTAAGGCTTCGAACTTTAGGAATGAAACTTAGCTCTTTAAACCCCGTGACACCCCTCAAAAGGGAGTTTGCTCGGGTGTCTGAGAATAGAGATATCTTGATCTGAAGACGAAAGATAGCCATAAGGCTTTATCGGTAGCCATTGAGCGAGAGTTGGCTCAAGCTTAGGTAGTTCGAGGTCCGGAGAATCGGGTTGACGATCTGTACTCGCAGTAGCTGAAATTCTCATAGTAGGGTGTCACCCCAAGGTCAGGCTTATATATGAGCGGCTCATTTTAGAGCTTAATTTCTTCTTGAGAGAGGTCCTCGAGATCGGGTACCATCTCGGGACTTATAGTGATATTGATGGCTTCTTGGAGCCTATCTTCGTTTTGGTGGAGGTCCTCGAGATCGGGTACCATCTCAGGACTTGTAATGATATTAATGGCTTCTTGGAGCCTATATTCTTTTGATGGAGGTCCTCAAGATCGGGTACTATCTCAGGACTTGTAATGATATTAATGGCATTTTAGAGCATGTCTTCTTTTGATGGAGGTCCTCGAGATCGGGTAGCATTTCAGGACTTATAATGATATTAACGGCTTCTTGGAGCCTGTCTTCTTTTGATAGAGGTCCTTGAGATCTGGTACCATCTTGAGGATTGGTCATATGGCAGCGTCGAGTGTATGACATAGTCGAGTGTATGACATAGTTACAAAGTGACTGAGGTGATCCCACTGGCACGTCTTCCCAAAGTGATAAAAGATTTGGACAATATTTTTAATTGCTATTTGAGAAAGGCGGATCGTCGTCAATTTTTCCATATATAAGATCGATTTCGCCCTTTTGAAGATTCTGCCATTCTGAGTAGTTATCCTTTTTTCCTGCATTAGGTCCTCCATCATTTCAGTATTGACGCTCTTGCCCAAATTCCTACGCCAATTCTCGAGTTTTACCATATTCATGACTGCTACATCAGGATCCGTTTGGCAAGGGGGAGAGAGTTCTGCCTTCGGTTATCGCCTTATTGGAAAACCGCCACTAATGCCAGGCGGGCCTGCCTCGAAGCATTTTTCTTTAAAAGGGGACTTCTCATTAGAAAGGTCTCCCGATGCTCAGGGTTAATGGGAGCATACCTTGAAGTTTACTTCTTTGACAGGAGAGGGACACCTTGAGGCGGTGAGGAAAGACTGTGGATGGGGGGAAGTTAGTACTGCAGATACATTTCCCGGAAGAGAGCATCAGGGACCGTGTCGAGGGGTTTTTGAATGTGTCCGCGTATCCTTTTACACTAGGCCCCCTTGATAGGGTTGTGCTTGACTTCTATCGAAAGTATTAGGTTACCCTGGCACAGATTCACCCGTTATATTGGTAAATAGTGTTGTTGATGAGATTATTTGCGGAGAAGGCAGGGCTCAAATTCATGCTCAGTCATCTTATCAGGTTGTGCCGGCCTTTTCACCATCGAGGTCTGCTAACCTTACGATGACATTCAACCACTCCTTTCATTATTAATGATGAAGAAGATAGAGATCGGGAGTGGATGAGCCTATTTGTCTGAGTACGAACTATTGATATCATCCCCGTGGAGTTCATTCCATTCCTTGAGAAATAGAGTTTTACACGTAAAAGGTTCATTCATACCTCCATAGTTTTTTAATTATGATGAAGGTGTTCCGTGAATGTGCCTTCCTTTCCTCTTCTGTAGCAATTTCATGAATATAGTGTAAGGTCTATGATCTGTAGGATTGGGCTCAGGATTTGTCAACCCACTCGACTTATGATGAGCGTAAGTGGTGAGCTTTTTCTAGGGTAGATGGGAAGCAAAACATCATGGTACGCGATGTGCGATTTGTTCCGTCCTTTTTTCATTTGGAAAGGCACTTTCTCTTTCTGTGTATTAACTCTTGTTATTTTAGGCATCGGGGAGTCTTTTGGGGTGAGGTCGTTCCCTCTAAGATAAAGAGAAGGATTGCCAGCTTCTGGGCTAAAGAATGATAACAATGAGCAAGAAATGTCTTTGTAGGGTGACGGTGTTCAAAGCAAAGCTAACCCTGATCGGGGGCTTGGAGAGGATGTATTGGCTAAGCCTACTGCGCCCATTATTTCTGCTTTTGGAAAGGGGGCTTCTCCTCTTGTGTCATCTTCTTTTTCCGTTAAGGGTGCTTCGAGGCATGAGGGTTATCTCCTGCCGATTCTGTCTCCCATCGACGGTGCTTTGAGGGATACTTGAAACTCAGGATCATGTATGCCGAGCGACCATGGCCCGACCAGGATCGGCTCTTCAAGGGTTGAGGGAGCTAGACTATCAGATGCGCGCTCGACCTTCGTGGAAGTTTGGCGGCTTCATTCTTCAGTAAGTTTTGGCGCAGGCCTTTTAAGTTTCGCGCCTTCCCTTTCTTATTGAGTTTCTTTTATAGGCCTTTGATAAGCTTAGGTCTGAGCTGCTTTGTTGTGAGGCCAGGCTCGAAAAGCTGTGGATGGGGAGAAATCCCTTAGGCTCCTTTGTGACGAAAGGGAAATCGATTTGGCACGTTTATGATATGAGGCAAGCCGACACT
The DNA here is from genome assembly GCA_026770625.1 of Nicotiana glauca. Taxonomy (NCBI): domain Eukaryota; kingdom Viridiplantae; phylum Streptophyta; class Magnoliopsida; order Solanales; family Solanaceae; genus Nicotiana; species Nicotiana glauca. The sequence continues at coordinate 177,371 of MU696272.1, read as the reverse complement.
TGAATTATGAGAGCTACCTGAAGGAGAAGGTAGTTTTTGTCTGAGGGAGTGTATGCTCCTTCTTCTAGCTCGTGAGGCTAATGTTTCACTTATTTCAGTTACAGCAAATGAAGGACGACTTGGAGCACCTTCGAAATAAAGCTGGCCGAGCCAAGCGTAAGTATGATGAGTTAAAGGCTCAGGTGGACGTTCAGGCTTCATCAGGGAAGGGTGCTCTAGATAAAGCCTCCGCTTGAGGTTCAAATTTGCTTAGCTCATGATAATAGCTCGGTTTCAACAGATATGATTACGAAGCTCGAGTCTGAGCTTTTGAAGATAATGTTTGAGGTTGTGGATGCCCGGGCTGAAGCCGTAATGAGTCGAACCAAGGCTGACCAGAAAATGGTAGTCTATTTGAGGGACGCTGCCGATGCTCAAGTTGAGCTGAGAAGGACTTTTGTCCACGAGGATAGGAGCAAGGAATATGCTCGGTGTAAGTCTCGAAGGAAAACCCTCGAGGAGATCCATGCTAGGGGCTTTGACCTCTTGGAAGAGGTGAAGCGGGCGATAGAGGACGAATGTGGTGCTAAGTTACTTTTGTCCGATGCCGAGGATAGTGAGGATGAGGCCGATGGGCCATATTCCCCAAGGGGGATGTAGATTTCATTTTCTTATTCTGCATATAGTACATTCAAAGTACTTTTGTAAATGAAGCTTGTATTTTCTCACATACATGTATAAAAGGAAATCTCATGGTTTTATTCCTCCTGCATTTCTTTTTGCCTTGATTTTAGGTAGATGAACTGGTCATTGATTTGAAAAGAATCCTTAGATTCATGATATGGCTCTAGGCTCATTAGGCTAGCCAATAGGCTCTTACGCGCTCGGTCAATATGACCTTTTAGTATAAGCCGACATTCGAGCTCTTATGCCTGTGCTATTAGTCATGTTTGGTCGACTATTTTGGGTTCAGTCTCTGAGTCGAGTATCGACTCGAGCTCATTCGCCCTCAAGTTTTGAATTTCAAGTGCGCCCTTAGGCTCTTACGCTAGATCGGTACAACTTTTTTTGTGGGCTGGCGGTAGTGGCTCTTACGCTTTTGGGTCGATATGATCTATAATATGAGCTGGCATCAATGGCTCTTATGCTTTAGGTTGGTACGACCTTTAATATGAGCTAGCGTCAATGTCCCTTACGCTTTGGGTCGATACGACCTCTAATATAGGCTTTATTTTTCCTTCGTTAAGGATTTTTTGAGATTGTGTTTGCCTAACTCTTTGACGGTTAGATAAAAATATTGATTATAAGTCTTTATATGGTGATAGTCGAGAACCTCGAGAGGTTTGGCTCGGAGGCTGAATATCTCGAAGCCTATAATTTGGAGCAGACATGGTTAAAGCTCTTTTGCCTATGTTGAAGGTAGTCTATTTAACCAGTTCTTTTCGAAGTAGATTCGAAGGAATTGAAGGCCTGTAATTTTGTAATGACTGTCAGGCATCCCCGAGTTGTATTAGTTTAGCTGATACAGCCTTATGACCATAGTCACTTGTGTTTGTCCGGAGCCTTTTAGTCCCGAGTGAAGTAGTTTCGGCGTCTATATCGAGGTTATGCCTTTTAGGGGTCTTACAAGTTTGATATATAGCCTTAACTTTGGGATCGGGTTTATGCCTTTAGTAGGTCTTACAAGTTTTACATGCCTTTGAGGTCTTACAGTTTTGGATTCTTGGTACATGTATGGTTCATTTCTTGCTTAAGGTCTTACAGATATTATCATTTCCTTATATAGGTCTTACGAGACAGAGTCTACTTGCTTGGGGTCTCATGGCCTCGGGTTTTTAATAAGTGGTGATTGGCGACAGTCCCCAAGTCATTGAGGGTACCTTGGCTCGGGAGCCATTACTTGTAAACTTAGTATTGCCTCATTGAGGGCTTATGATTTCGGAGTTTCCGACCTGGAGGCCATGCGATTTTTAAGATTTTGATGCCAGTCCCCGAGTGCCCAGGAATTGTTTTGTCTTTGGAGCCATTTTTTAGCTTTGATGTTTCCTCGTTGAGGGCTCATGAGTTTGGAACTCCGACTTAGAGGTCATTTAGGCTTTGAATTTTTGACGCCAGTCCCCGAGTGTCCGGGACATTTTTTTTGCTCTGGAGTCGTCTTGTAAAAATGCCGGGCTTCTTTAAAATGTGAAATGTTTTGGGAAGTATTATTTTGATTACTTGGAATAAGTATAAAAGTTTTTGTTGTTAAGGGCTCGGTTATTCTATGTGGACAAGGCTCATTCGATTGTTTGGCCCAGTATATTATCTTCCTATCGAAACCCTGTTCAGCATATCTTGGCTTCTCCGAGGAGGCAAATTTATGGGGGGATGCCCCCCAGTATTTGACGTTGAATGAAATTAATCCATGAATACTTTGTTGAGTCTTTCTTAGGTAGCATATGGATGTTACCTCGTTAAAAACCTTGCCGGTAAAACCCTTCTTGGGATAAAACCCGATCGAAGGAAAAGAGTGCAAAGTATGCTTTTTGTAACCTAAGGCCTTCGAGTTGGAAAGTGCTTTGGCTGTTTAGATCAGATACCTGCACTCAGGTTAGTGTAGAATGTAAATTGAAAGAAAAAAGGGGGCGATCATACCTTAGTGCTGATGGCGCTTCAGCCCCTGATATGTTTCGATCGTTTCTCACGAGGACGTAGTATGGTGCTTTGCTTCGTTCGGGTTGGACATAGCTGAGTGTGTATCTTGCTTTTGCTATTTCACTGTTTGCTTATCATTTGGTTCTTTCGAAGGTGGAGGTACTGGTGTCGGCGCTACGTCATGAACTACTAACATTTCTCTTATCGCATGCTGTTCCGAGTAAACAGATTTTATCCCGTCCTTGGTTGGGAACTTCATCATTGGATAAAGGGTTGATGGTACTACTCTCATACAGTGTGTCCATGTTCTTCCAAGCAAGGCATTGTATCGCATGTCTCTTTCGATGACCTTGAATTTGGCATTTTTGGGTTATGCTGGCCACGTTAACTGGGAGGGTAATTTCCCCTTTTGTAGTTTTGCTCGCCATGTTGAATCCGTTGAGGACTCGAGAAGCAGGCACGATTTGGTCGAGCAGCCCGAGCTTCTCTACCACCTTCGACCTGATAATGTTGGCCGAGCTACCTAGATCCACGAGTACACGTTTAATTTGAAATGTATTTACAACGAAAGATATTACAAGCGCTTTGTTATGAGGTTGAGACAAGGTATCGATGTCCTCGTCACTGAATGTGAGAGCGTCCTCGGGTATTTAACCTCGAGTTCGCTTTTCTCTGGTGATGGATGCTTTTGTTCTTCTGATCATGGGTTCCTGTGGGGCATCGATGCCCCCCAAGATCATGTGGATGACATGTTGTGGATCATTTGATTCGTTCTTCTTGGTCGCCTCTCTTTCCTGGAACTGCTTTTTAGCCCGGTTGCTGAGGAGCTCTCGAGGTGACCTTTGCTGAGTAGCCGGGCTACTTCTTCTAGGAGCTGGTGGTAATCCTTGGTCCTGTGGCCATGTGTGTTGTGAAATTCACACACTAAGTTATGGTTTCTTTGAGAAGGATCTTATTGCACAGGCTTAGGCCACTTGGTGTGTCTGATTTTACTGATGGAAAACACGATGTCTGATACGTCGATACTGAAGTTGTATTCCGACAAGCGAGGTACCTCCATCGACCCTGTGTACCTATCAAACCTGGCTCTACTGACAAGTCCCTGAGGATTCTGGCCTCGGTCCATCCTTTGATCATTGCGGGTTACTTGTGCCTCGGGGCGTTTCTTCTATCTTTAGTGTATGGTTGGTATCTTTCCTTGTTTGGCGTTGGCTCTTTTGCTGGAAGCCTACTGGGATATACTGACTCTGAGGGCGCTCATAGTTGGTCGCCTACGACCCTGATCTTTGGCTGATATCGGTTATGGACATCCGACCAGGTCATGGCGGAATATTTAACCAGATTTTGCTTTAGTTGGTTTGAAGCCACTGAGCTTCATTCGTTGAAACCTTGGGTTAAGACCTGTACTTCCCAGTCGTGGAGACTGGCGGCAATTCCAGTCGCTCTATTTAGAAGCAAGACACGAGCTGTCACAACATCTCGTTCTCCCTTTGCTTGATTTTGAAAACATCAGATTTCCTTATGGAAACCTTGACGGCCCCGGAGTGTGCCTTTACAAAAGAATCTGCTAGCATGGAAAATGAGTCTATAGAGTTAGGAGCTAGGTTATGATACCACATCATGGCCCCTTTCGAGAGTGTTTCCCCAAACTTCTTAAGCAAGATGGACTCGATCTCATCGTCCTTCAGGTTGTTGCCTTTCACTGCACAGGTGTAAGCAGTGACATGCTCGTTGGGGTCCGAGGTTTCATTATACTTTGAAAGGTCGGGCATTCTGAACTTCTTTAGAATGAGTTTTGGAGCAGCTTCCTGCGGGAATGACTTTTGTACAAACTTCTTCGAATCTACCTGGGATTTGGTCGACCCTAGAGTTGTAGGTCTGTACCTTCATTATCGTTGGCTTCTATATTTTTCTCGCCCGAATTGATTCTCTTGGTGAGGTCCTCGAGCATCTTTACGATGGAGGGGTCGGTTGCCGATCCATTGTCACTTGATCTTTCCAGTACTTGTTCGGCTGGGTAAGCTGTTCCCGGTGCTACGTGCTGGGAGTTTTCTGGTGACTTTGCAGTTGGGAAATCGCCAGCTGTTGTGCCTGTAACATTTCAAAAACAACATGAAGGTTATCCTCCCGTTCTTCCCTAGTCGGGGTTTTTTGGACTTCTTGTTGCTCTACTTGATGTACGCTCATGTTGGGTGGGAGCTTATATTGACATGTTGGGCATCGCACGAGACCGCGTCCATTTTGGTTCTGGCACGTTCCTAAGGTTTCGTGGTGGTACACCAACATTTGGAACATTCACACCATTCACTTTGTGGTCCTCAAGATTGTTGTTTTCACCTCCATTTACTGAGTTAGACATTTCGACCTAAAATCGAAGATTTTGGACAAGAAAAAGTGTGAAAGATAACTTGTGTTATGTAGTAAAACCAGTAAGAAAATAATCACAATTATTTTTAGCTCCACGGTGGGCGCCAAACTATTAACAGTAAAAATGGTAATAATAATTAAATTTGATTATGAGGTTCTAAAAATACGTGGTCTATTTTTATGCTAGTTGTTAAGTTGTAGATGCTAAGTAAAAGGTTAGAAATCAGGATTATAGCTTAGAAACGGTATGATAATCAAACCAAACAGTTTGGGATCGAGGGTCTCGAGTTGTCGATTGTAAGGCCTCGGGGTCGAGCTGGATGGCCAACTTGGAGCAATCGAGAGGGAGACAATAGTTATGAGAGCTAGTATGATGACTCTTTATGATCAATGATAAGCAATAAATGAAGAACAATGAATAGAACACAATGAATATAAGCAATAAATGAAGTAGTGAAATCAAGAGAATATGTTAGAGAGCAGAGAGTGTTCTTGTGTATCTAATATTGAGCATCAGATGTGTACAAATGACAAGGATTCCCCTTTATATATGAGGGGGAACATAGTACAAAAGCATTAATTACAAAGATATAGGGCAGTTATAGCCACTTAATGCCCTGATACGGGTCAGAGCGAGCCATCTAGGTTTTGTCAGCCCTAGTCGTGCACCTAGGGAACTTCCCACTATTCTACTATAACTGTCGATTGCGCTGTCTCGAGGTTGGACGCCGATGGCACCTCGAGATAATTCTCTGCCATAGTCTCGGGCCTTTGGAAACCTTGCTTATGAGGCATTGTAATGGCTAAAAATTTGACCCTCTGATTTTACCGTATACAAGTACCCATATTGGTACAATTGGAGATTCTTCATCAGGGTTGAATGTAGGTGTCAAAGCTTCCAGCTTCATGATTTTTCCTTAAATATACATGAATTGCCTTGTCTAAAGAGAGACATAATCATAATCATTATCTAGGTCTATATATACAGTCCTGGCATTAAAATGAGCAATTTGAACACCTCCTTTTAATTCAGTTTGTGCCATATAACCTTATACTGATGATCTCCATTCTGGGCATAGTATTTGATAATTCGCCCACCATAGTATATTTATATCTTGTAGCCAACTTTATCACGTAATTCTCTCTGGTAAAAATTACAGCAGGTAGACCCAGCTTGGTAGTGATATTAGGTGGAGTGAATTCAATTGACTCTACCTCAGCCTCATGTCTTGCCCTCAAGTTGTTTGTATAAGAATGTTTGACTGTGAAGGAGCAATAGAACTCAAGGATAGGTCCAGTGTTTTAAGTCAAGAAAGAACAACATACACACGGAGTGAAGGCAATGGACGTGCTTTAGGATTCATGTGAGACACAAAGGTTGGGTAGATGCCAGTTCATGAGCAATGCAACAAATAGAGGATATTGGGTCTGAACGGAGAAAAGGTATTAGGGATGACAGAGAAAGTGGTTAGTCAATAAACAGGCAAGGTCTTCGAGTGGAAATCAGTTATCATGGGAAGTGAAGGAGCAATCACCCTCAAAGTTCAAAGCCACAAACCAACCACCATATTTTTAAATTGACAAGATTTTTCTTTGATTTGAAACAGAGGCAGAAAATTTTGTTTGTTTCGAAGAAACCCTCCGTAAGGAAAGGCAACACCAAACAGGTTTGACCGTAATTTCTCAGGACCCTCCTGGAAAATGGGACCTAGTTTAAAAATCGCAAGAATCATTAGTAGAAAATCTAGCATAAATGTACCCCAAGAAATATGTTAGTTTCAAAGTTTGCATGTTTAAGATAGGATCCAATTAGGAGCTTTCAGGACCCTCCTGAATAATGGGACCTAGCTTTAAGATTTCCGTTAGATAACAAGATGTAGCGTAAGTTCTACTGTATAGTAGTATAATTCAGCCGTAAAAATTGTCACTTATAAGATAATACTTGATTTTCAAGACAATCTTGGATAATGGGATGTAGTTTTCAGACCCTCTTAGATAACAAGATCCGGCGGAAGTAATACCTCTAGAAGATATAATTTAGATCTAAAACTGTCATTTAATTAGGAGTTGTGAAGACCCTCCTGGATAATGGGATCTAGCATTCAAATTCTTAGAATATTTGGTAACATAATTCAGTTTAACACTCACATATGTGCCCAGCTACCAAACTGGGCAGAAAATTTTCTTTGTTTGTCTATTTTTGTTGAAATCAGGTACCCACTTGGAGAACAGGGAGAAGCCCTTCAAGTTCAGTAGTCAGGAACCCACCTGGAGAGCGCGTGAATACAATTCAAGTTCAGCAGTCAGGCGCCCACCTAGAGAGCAAGGGAATACAATTCAAGTTTTGGCAGTCAGTCACCCACCTGGAGAGCACGGGAATACAGTTCAAGTTCAGCAATCAGACACCCACCTGGAGAGCACGGGAATACAATTCAAGTTCAGCAGTCAGGCGCCCACCTGGAGAGCACGGGAATACAGTTCAAGTTCAGCAGTCAGGCGCCCACCCGGAGAGCACGGGAATACAATTCAAGTTCAGCAATCAGGAGCCCACCTGGAGAGCAAGGGAATACAATTCAAGTTCAGCAGTCAGGCGCCCACCTGGAAAGCACGGGAATACAATTCAAGTTCAGCAATCAGGAGCCCACCTGGAGAGCAAGTGAATACAATTCAAGTTCAACAGTCAGGAGCCCACCTGGAGAGCACGGGAATGCAATTCAAGTTCAGAAATCACGAGCCCACCTGGAGAGCACGGGAATACAATTCAAGTCAGTAGTTAGGCGCCCACCTGGAGAGCATGGGAATACAATTCAAGTTCAGCAATCAAGAGCCCACCTGGAGAGCACGGGAATACAATTTAAGTTCAGCAATCAGGAGCCCACCTGGAGAGCACGGGAATACAATTCAAGTTCAGTAGTCAGAAGCCCACCTAGAGAACACGAGAATACAATTCAAGTTCGGCAGTCAGGAGCCCAACTGGAGAGGACGGGAATACAGTTCAAGTTCAGCAGTCAGGCGTCCACCTGGAGAAAGGGAAAGCATCTCAAAATACATTTCAAGTTCAGCAGTTAGGTGTCCACCTGGAGAAAGGGAAAGCATCTCAAAATACATTCAAGTTCAGCAGTCAGGCGTCTACCTGGAGAAAGGGAAAACATCTCAAAGTACAATTCGAGTCGGCAACAAAGGGATTCCACCAGGAGAATACAAGTCAATAAGAACCACAAGAGAAAGTTTGAAGATATATATAGGATTTTTGTAATGCATAGATCATAGTCTAGTCTAGCTTCTTTTTATTTTGACATGGTGTAAAAAGGGGTTCAGTAAGTAGTAGTAGTAGCAGCAGCAGCAATAGTGAAATCATAGCTTCATGGTGGTCCCAGCTACCAAACATTCCTGAACTACAGCGACCTGATTCCTTTTTAGCCAAGGATATGTAAGCAATCTCAAAAGTAGGGTGCGGTCAAATCTTTCAAAAATGATTCCCATGGAGTATCCAAACGGGCAAAAATTGCTCGTATTCGCTCACTTTATCTTTTCACAGAAAACTCTTTGTGTTTCTAAGCAAAGAGGAACAGTTGTGAGCACGTGATTTTTTCCCTATATGAATTACTCCCATAAATTCAAATCAAAATAATTCTTTTTCATCGGTTTGCAATTTTGTGGATTTTTGTGGCATTTTTCTGTCAATTGTTTGCATTTGTTTGTGCACATTTATTCTACTTAATTAATGAAAAAATACAAAAATATGTGGCATGTTCATTTAGGATTTACTTTTACATTTTAGATTGACAAAAGGGTGTTAAACCAGTAACGAGCAAGACCTTCCAATCAGAAATCAAAGTTATCAATGCAAATGAGGGAGCCGTAAACCTCAAGGATAGCACCAGTGGTTTAAGGCAAGAAAGAACAGCATACGCAATGAGGGGGTGACAAGTGTCGTGCTTTGGAGTTCATGTGAGACACAAAGGTTGGTAAATGTCAGTTTAGGAGCAATGCAACAGATAGAAGGTATTGGGTTTTAACGAGAAGAGGTATTTTCTATGTTAAGGTTTACAAAGGAAGTGGTTAGTCAAGGAACAAGCAGGGTCTTCGAATGGATATCAGTTGTCATGGCAAGTGAAGGAGCAACAAACCTCAAGGCCAAGGCTAGTGGTTTAAGTCAAGAAAAAACATCATACACACGGAGTGGGGCAATGGACGTGTTTTAGGATTCATGTGAGACACAAATATTGGGTAGATGCCAGTTCATGAGCAATGCAACAAATAGAGGATATTGGGTCTGAACGGAGAAAAGGTATTATGGATGACAGAGAAAGTGGTTAGTCAATAAACAGGCAAGGTCTTCGAGTGGAAATCAGTTATCATGGGAAATGAAGGAGCATCATTGGACAACACTCTCACTTTCATTACCACGAACAACCCCTGTCAATTTGGGCAAACTTGTCGTTAGATTGATGCAGCATGATGCATTTTAATAGTGTTTCTTTATGTTCTATCTGCCCCAATTTCACATGGTTCGGGCTTTAAATGACCTCAAAATGTCCAAATATGTTCTTATTTCTCTCAAGTGTCCCTATCATCTTCAAAAATAGTTTCGTTGCTTCCTGACTAAATTGACTTTTAAAGATCAGGCTGTGAACTATACGTGCATGTCATGTCACTAGAACCAGCATGAAAGGAATTATAAAAGGAGAAGAGAACTAAAAAAATGACTAGAAATAGCAAAAAATAGAGAATTGCATTAAACAAACGGTGAACGTGTTTGAACAGTAAAACAAGAAAAACAACCTGGGGTACAACCTTAAAACAAACCTAGATAACACTAAATGAGATACTACGACTAAAGGAATTAGACAAAATAAAAGGATAGAAGGGTTTGAGTCACAAGACAATATCCGGATTACAACCCTGAAATAACCCGGACAACAGAAATGATAAAAAAATAAACCACTGAAACTCCTCCCTAGCTAGCCAATAAAAGAGCATCATTTCAATCACCAAGCTCAATATCTTAGCCACTGACTTCTGCATCAATATTGCTAGGACCTTCACAAGTCTCCATTACATTGTTCTTAACAAATTGCTTTTGAGTTCCCTTTGCCTGCTTGTTCTTAGGATCAAACTCTGATAGCGCTGAAAGCTTTGCAGCGTGTGGACCTCCGAGGATCTCAGAAGAATTCTCATATTCCTTTTCAAAATAATTCAAACCCACCGTATGCACAGGCAATGGACTTTGGCTAGTGTTTGCTGCATTTGGATTTTGCACGATAATGTCGTCTGCATCAATAAGCTTCTGAATTGCTTTCTTCAGATTCCAACACTTCTCTATGTCATGCCCCGGGGCATTTGATCAATATGCGCACCTTTGAGAAAAATCAAACTTCTTTGGAAGAAGGTTTTGCATTTTTATCTGAATCGGCTTCAACATGTCCAATTTACTTAGCCTCTGGAACAGACTGGCATATGACTCTCCCAACGGAGCGAAGGTTTTTTCTTCTGCAACCTCTCATTCTTAAATGCTTGATTGGGCCGGAAACCTGATCCAGGGGGGTTTCGGTAGGCTCGTCGGTGTGGATGGGCATTTCGTGGAGCTAGGTACTGGGAAAGTGACGTACGAATTTGGGAGTTTTGTGGAGAAAAGTAACATTAGGGAGGGTCATCTAATGTGCAAGCATATCCATGGGGCCAATGTCGAGGCTGAAAGTGTTAAGCAGGAATGCCCAGCAGATCATCTTTTCTATTTCTCTTTCTTCCCCCCAAACTTACTAGGATGTTCTGAATATCTTTCGTAGTATCTTTCAATGCCGAACAACTTATGATTTTTCCTGACTTGATTCCCTCTTCTACTATCTCCCCCATTTTTAACACATCACTGAAAGGATTTCCCAAGGCCGGGATCAAATGACTGAAGTAGGTGGGCCCCTGGGCTTTTAGGAAAAGCTCAACCATTTCTTCTTCACCAATCGGGGTACTGACTCGAGCAGCTTGCTCCCTCCATCTGAGCCCAAACTCCCTAAAGCTTTCCTCCAGTTTCTTTTTTATTTTAGATAGGGAGGAGCGATCTAGGGTAACGCATGATTTTTATTGAAAGTATCGAACAAAATCTTGAGCCATGTCACCCAGCGTAGGCCTTTTACTAACATCTTGAGAATTATGTCATTCCAAAGCTGCGCTAGTCAAGCTCTCACTGAAATACGCCATCAACAAAGCATCTTTCTCACCAACACTTCTCATTTCACTGCAATAATCCCTCAAATGGGCTATTGGATCTCCACACCCATCATACAAGTTAAATTGTGGCACTTTAAATCCCGTAGGAAGGCGAACGCCAAGGGACACAGACAGGTGGTAGAGGAGGAGCAGGTTGGTTGATAGTTGGTTGTTTGGTTTTGGGTTGGCTTCTTGTGGTTGTGTATTGGTGTATGTGATACAATGAGTTTCTTTAGTATAGGGTATTGAGTGGAGTGCTTAGTTTTTTCAAGTTTATCAGAGTTGGAGGATATTTTTGGCAAGGTATTTCTTGTAGTACTGGGTTGATTTTTAGGGGGTTCTTGAATTGTGAGAGTTGGTTGTGCATGTGTAGCATTCAGCTGATATTTTATTACAGTAGTGTTGGCTTGGTGGCTTGAGAGGGTGTTATCACTTTGTTGATTGGTTGAATGAGAGGGGTCATTAAAGTTGGAAGGGGCATTCTCAGCAACTAGTTGGAAACATGAACAATGGCTCTAGAACTAATCCTCACGGTTTGAGCTTGAGATAAAGATGGTGGCTGATCTTTACTCTTTTGAGGCGATTGCATTGCAAGTTGAGAATTATGTTCAGATTGGTGTAAAGAAGACGGAGGATCACCTTGTGCACCCAGTTGTGTGGAATAATTGATAGTGACATTACTTCGAGCACCGGGGGCAATATGTTCTTTAGTTGTTTGCTCATGCAATGAAGTGGCAATTGGTTAGATAGAGTTCACCTTAGTCATATTAAGATCACATGCCTCTATCGCATGGGAAATTAGAGTTTTATTCCCAATTAGCTGACAAGGCTGTAACTCTTCATTAGTGAATCTGACAATGGGTTGAATTGAGACTTGTTGGGTTGACAGTGTTTGAATTATAGAAAAATATCCATAGCTAGAAGTTCCATGATTTGGCCCAACCATAAGTTTGGTATTTTCGTCCATGTCCAATCAATTAATTGCTACAAAGTTTGTGCCACCATCTTTGATATTTGTAGCAGCTGAGGAAGAAGTGGTAGGTGTACCTAACTAGTGTTCGTGCACATTAGAATTGTGCATGTTTTGGACTTTGTGGTTTAACACCACCGGATGGCAGAGCGATGACAATTTCGACGATACACAAATAGGGTTTGTCAAAGTCACTTGAAATTGCCTTGTACGGAGAGAATTTAGAAATTATATATTCCTTCAAGCCCTCTTATTTTGACTTAAATCTATGAAGTTCAAGGTAGAAATTAGGGATTTTGGGTAGAATTTAAGAATTTTACAAAATTGAGACTTAGACCTCAAATTGAGGTCGGAATTCAAAATATATTAAATAACTAGGCTCGGGGGTAATCGGGATTTGATCCGAATCTCGAATTTCGACCAAGCTAGCTGAGGGTTGACTTTTTAAATATGATCAAAATTGAACCTTTTTTCATTCGTGGGTAGTTTTTGTCATGACCCAATTCCAACTATAGGTCGTGATGCACCTAATGTCGTCGTTAGGCAAGCCAACATTGAATTATAAACTTAATTATCCATTTTATTACTTTTGAAATCATGATTTTTGTTAAATAAAGAAAATCAATACGGATAAAACCATGGTGATACAAAAAATTATTTAAACATGAAAAGGAAATGGAGACAATATTAAGCAAAACCTTAACATCTACTAAAAAATTTTCAAATCCTAATGTCAAAAGTGCATGAGCATATATTAGGAAGTACAATACTATTACAATATCTATCTAGAATGTAAAAATAGAGAGGTCAACACTAATGAACATGATGGAGACTCCATGTATTGTGGATCATTACATGGAATGCAACTCATCTTAGAGTCCCCTCAGCAACTACGCTCATGCGCCCAAATGACAGTCGATAATACTTGCACAATCAGTGCAGAAGTGTAGCATGAGTATGTAAATCAATGCGTACCCAGTAAGTATCTAGCCTAACCCCAGAGAAGTAGTAAGGAGGGATCGACATCGAAACTTACTAGTGGTCCGATAAATTAGTAAAATAAATTTAAGATAGATATAAAACACAATGGTGGTAATAAGGTAGAATAGTAACTATCATAACTCTCCAACATATGTCCATGTGAATTCCTCGATTATCATATGCTATCTCAGCAGCCAAGAAATATCAAGTGCTATCTCAACAAACAAGGAATTGCAAGCACTACCTTAAACGGATAAGGAATATCGTATAAATGCCAGGTCTCAATCAAAAGGGAGATCTCATAAATATTCGGACTCCTAGTGATATTACGCACGAGTTATGCCGAGCTCGTACAGCCAGATCAATAATAGTCATGTACATACACTGCCGAGTTTGTAAGACCCGATCCATGGATGCATCTAAAATATTCTGAGTCATTCGACCTGAACCCCATGAAGAGAATAAACTTATCAAATTACGGGCCACGTATTTGCAATACAAGAACAGGAACACAAAGTAAGCATGACTTTCACCAATAATCAAATATCCCTCCAACCAACTCAAAGTAATGAGGTTCGGCCTAACATTATCTCTAATCAGATTTCATTCATATATTTAGGTAATTAAACCAACAAGATGAATTCAGGTATACAAATATTGCTTGATAAAGTACTAAGTCTACCCAGACATAAGTATAATTTTAGCTATGTAGACTCACGTCACCTCGTGCATGCGCAACTCTCAAAACAAGCAGCACATAACAAATACAATACCTACGGGGTAGTTTCACCCTCACAAGGCTAGATAGGAGACTTACCTTCGAAACCCGATAACCAGCTCCAACGCCTCAAACTCCTCAAATCAATACCAAATGATCCGAAACTAGTCAAACAATGTGAAACCCAATCAAAATATACTCCAGTACTCATAATTTGAAAATTAATAACAATTTCCATACTCCGCTCAAAAAGTCAACAATATCAACCCCCGGGTCCACATGCCCGGATTTCAAAAGATTTCAAAGATAGATATAACCCACAACACCACAAAATAAGATATATAATTTATTCCTAATTCTATGTCAAAATTCATGGTCAAAATCCAAGATTACCAATTTTACGTCTTCTTCAAAAATTCTACAGTTTCTACCAAATTTCATATTAGAATCTATATATGTTCATGAAATATAATCAAAAGTGGTATAGAGACACTTATCCCTTGTAGGTGGATGAAATAGCTCTCCAAAATCTACCCAAAATCGGCTCCAAGAGAGAAAAGTGATATAAATGAGAAATTCTTGTTTTTACAAACTTATATTATGTCCAGACGCCCCTTCTTCGCAAACGCGTCAAGTCTCAGCTTCTACTCCCCAAATCTTCTACGCCAACATGAGAACAGGCTCACGAACATGAATATTTACCAAGTAGTCCCATCGCGAATGCGGCCACAACTTTGCAAACGTGAAGGCCAAGTCCCCCCGGACCCGCTTCTTCATCACGGACGCAAAGCTGGCATCGCGAATCCATAACTTTCTTTTCCGTACATTCGCGAGCGCGAGACCACAATTGCGAAGAGCAACATCACACCGAGTAACAACAGTAAAACATGGAGAAATGATCTGAAACATCCCAAATGCACCCTAGACCCCCGGACCATCACACCAAAAAATTCCAAATACCTCATCCAAACTTATCCAAAGGCATTGTATATCCAGGAATAAAATCAAAACCATGAAACGATGATCAAAACCTCCTCTTAACTTTCAAATAATTAAAACTTTCCCGAATGCATCCAAATCACACTAAACATTTTGGAATGCCGCCAAATTCTACGTACAAGTCAAAAATCACAATACAAATCTATTCCAAGACTTGAAGTCCCAAACAGGCATCAATAACACCAAGTCCACTCAAAATCAAACTTAGGAAATGCTAAAACCTTAAAAATATCATTTTTCCACAATAAGTGTCGGAACGCTCCTAGTCCACCCGAAACTCGATCCAAACATACGCTCAATCATCATACGAACCTATTGGAACCTTCAAATCACAATTCTGAGGTTATTTAGTCAAAAGTCAAACCTTGGTCAACTCTTTCAACTTAAACCTTCCAAATTGCAAATTATTCTTCCAAATCAACTCAGAACCCTTTAAAAATCAGAACCAACCACACGTGCAAATCATAACACATAAATTGAAGATACTCAAGCCCTCAAACCGCCAAATAGAGATGGCAAAATGGTTAAAGGAAAATAGTTATCCACCTACATTATCTATTAAAAATGGGTTGGATAATAAACTTTTTAAAACAAGGTCAAATATGGAGACTAGAAATTTTACATTTGTAAAGCCTCAAATTGGGGGTTCCTCCTTTTTTGGGAGACTAGAAATTCTCCCATAAGTGACAATATTCTGCCGGGTAACCTATTTTTTATCTGTACTAAATATGGGTCGGGTCGGATAATTTATCCCTTTTTTGAATTACCCATTTTTGACCTCCTGATATTCGATCCGACCCGCCCGTGTGACATCCCTACCACCGAACGACATGCTATAACTCAAAAGGACAGATCAGGTCATTACATTCTTCCCCGCTTAAATGTATGTTCGTCCTTGAAAGTTCTAAGAACCGTACTAGAGTTGCCCAAAATCACTGTTTAACACATCGTGCACCTATCCATGCCACCACAACCCATATGAGCCCATTCTCTACCCAAATTGAAGATCGCCCACAAGCCTAGAACCAAATTCCAACATCCAGAATTCTCTACCCTGTCTGATTCTAACATACGAACACCGCATCAATCTTAGCACACTGTACCAAAACATGATCATGCACCCATACTGAAATCACACTATGCCCCACATAAGTCGTATGCCCATAATAACATCTTACAATGATAATAGCTGCAAATTACGAACCTGATACACATAAGCCTTTTTCCAACCCTCGCAATACTGTAACAATGAAAGAGATATGTAGAAACTTATAACCACCTACCAAATCAACATTTCATAGAGTCTCAATACTTGTCAAGAACCATTGCCTCGTTCTAAACTGGTTATTGACATTTTCCCTCTAATATACATTATATAAATTTGATTGCAATGATTTCAAGTCCAAAAACCTCATCACACCCAAGCTGCACGGGAATAAGCCACCTCATATACCGTCCAAAATCTCATACGACGTCATCAATGCGCCAACAAGACAACTTGAATATAACCAATAAGTAAAAACAAACTCTAGTAAGGAATTATTCATCCTGGATAACATTCAAATAAACCAAAGAAACTCTATGAACCAATCCCACGGGTAAGAAACAACACACACGAAATAAGTACAAGGAACTGTACTCAATATCTCACCATTGTAGCATACAACCCGATCTAAACATCCACTTGTGGCGACGTGCCACCCGATCCACATATAATAATTAATAAGGAAATATCTATAGAGAAAAAATGGTCATACCCATGAAATAACCGAATATCGATCACAAGCACGCCAAATGCATAAACACAACCTGTGGAGACAAATAGTGCCATACGCTACAAAAGGCCGAGCACGACTAAGGTGCAATAAAAAACCTTCATCTCGAGATCCGTATTACTTATATAACACTACAAACTACACAGGATCACAAAACATGTGTGAATAGTCAAGCCGTCTCACAATCCACATGCAATAAAAGGGTAGAACCTAAAATACACAAAGCCAGGAACAACATCCACCATGCCGGAAGACTCATCCATTAGCAACGTTACGCCGAGTAAGAATATCTGATATGGTATAGAGTATACATTTATATTAGCCTTACCCACAGATCTCAAGCTAATTTTGATCATCCTCAAATAGGTCTATAACCACCAAATAAATAAAGACCCTATCCATGGCACATATGATCAACCATTAAATCAGGAACGAACCTCTCCATACCTCAACCAAGGAACAGAGCATCTCTCAAGCATACTCTCCAATTAGTGATAGTACCAGAATCTTCATACCTGATTTCCAATCTCTACCACATAAATGAATGACACATCACTTTTTTACAGTCATCCTGTGGGAAATACCCCCACAACTTTCCGCACTAGGTCACAAAGACCGCACATCCATGGCCACCAACCATACTATTTCTGCAATGCAAATCAAGAATCCGCAATTTAATTCGCAATGTCTCTTCCACGAATAACATTCTCAAGCGAAACCATGATAGCACAATCACACTATCGACATCTGAAATTTCTTCCCCCCCCCCTCCTCCCCCCTACCCCGCTCTTTCGAGCTCGTGATGTTTCTGTCAAAACTCGACCGCAACCTTGATCCTTAAGTTCCAATTTTCTTACCGCTCACTGCACCTAATATGTTATTACACGAGAGTACAAGAATCCCATCTTAAATACTGAACCACCAATGGAATAGCCACTCCATCGACCAGAATCCCTTTCACTTAACTCATTTAAGAAGAACAATCACGGCACACAATAAACTCCCTATAACCGCAAAAGACATAGAATGCAAGTCATGGCCGAGACCATCATAACCCTTCCAGACCCATTTTATATAGCCAAACCATCAGGATTGAATCCCATCAAACTGCCAAATTATGGAGGTTGTCAAGAAAATAAGTATAGCCACGGACACCTAAATAGCCTTACCACACCGAATGAACTGATTATTTCCTTAACCATGCTTATCCAAACCACTAATTGATGACTCAGGTTCTTCCGATTCACTCTTGACTTGCATTCAAAATCAATACCTCTCATTCACAGCATAAATTAGACCTTATTCGACGCTCACTCTGAATGAACCCAAACCACAAGACTGTCTCGCCTCAATACCCATAAGCAACTTTATACTCTCCTCATGCACTTAATAACACCTCAAACGGATTTACCCATTCTATGTAGATCTCATGATTATCCGTAGTTTTAACTCTCTTTTCTCTGACACAACACCGTAGACCCGATGATAACATAGAAATACTCCAAGTACCCTTCACACTCTACTGCAAAATCAAAATAATTGGCCCCATAACAAATTCAAAAACCCTTACACATCACACCTTAAATCTTGAATCCAATAGAACCATTATTGAGAGTCGCGCACTCTAATCCAGTCCCGATTATTTAAGCAAACTACTAGTTCTCCATTAGCACATGAACACTCCAAACAAAGTAACCAGATGAATCCTTTACCTTGTACATAACATCTACCATAAGTATAAAGCCTAAGTCATTACACAACCTTCACGTACCAATAATGTTAAACGTAGCACACATCCATCAAATCTCTTGGTTGAATTACCCTCGATGTTTTCTTCCCTTACTCATAATTTATCCACCAATGTATTGACAACCAAAAACTACAAAGGCACCTAACCATGTGATCCAATCATAGATGGTAGGCTCCCCCACTTGGCTTTAAGCCACAATCAGATAAATTAAGGACCCACAATGACTTCTCCTTCTCAGTAACCATGATCTCACAACATTGCTCAACCAAAATTTCACATAAGTCCTTGTTGCACAAATTATAACACATCCCGAATTATTAACCATAATCCCACACCCGACCTCCTGACAGTCATACTATCTTCTTCAAGCAATCCAAGCTCGTGTCGCACCACATGAATTCCATTGGATAAAAGGCATAACTCTTTATATGAACTTCATCAGAAGACATGCAAGCCCCATCCTTACCACAAGAGATAGCTCACCTGTGTAACCTCATACTGATATCCTCTAATGACAAAGCTATAACCACATTCATTATGAAATCAAATATTTCTTCTTGGTCCACAATAATCCGTTAGCTGTAAGAGTTTGTTTATCAAATAAGCATCAACTGAAGGCCTATACAATACATTTGAAACTCGAAGCCACATAGCATCCCAAAACAACAATCAAGTATTCATATCCCTCTTCATTCCAAGCAGACTCCTTTCTGTCATGTTCAAACATCCTTAAGTATAGAAGCCACCATCTCTAAAGAAATACATAGACTTAGTATTCTACCCATCATGACCCAAATCATATGAATCTTCCTCAAAGCGAGTGCATACCCTACCATAAAATCCATAAAGTACGCTCCCGCTCCCACTTCCACTTCGATTAATCCTCCTATCGAAGCAAAATACTGGATCTCTACTGCTCATACTCGACCTGCTAACAATTCAACCACCATAATATATCTAGTAATACCCCATCTTCCTCCACCAATAATGCTGCCCCACATCACGATCCATCTCCGTAGCACCCGAACAAATTGAATTCTATCAACTATAAGCCTTCTCAAGTATCATATCCCTTGAACCATCAACACGGGAAACACGACTTCAGAATTACAACACACTGTCACCTCTAATAACCTCTTTGTAGATATTATTTCACAACACCGTGCCCCAAAGGCAAACAAATTAAGATCATCGTACTGACGAGCCTTAATGTATTCAAACAAGGAAGACGACACCAAGTCACAAATAAGAATTCCACCATGTTTGGAAATGTCTAGTCTCGCTACTCTGTCAACTAAAGCCTGAACATCAATAGTCCAATTGCCTTTCCTCCGTTGGAATTAAATGTCGAATCTCTAAACCATGAAACGAATAATCCTCCTTTTGAGACATTCATAGTCACGACACATAAATAAACACCCAACCATTTACACTAGCACCACACAATAACAATGTATGAACATCAAAATAAACTCTATATAGCCTCCAGACCATGGGCAACACTAGCATTGGGTTGAAATAACAGAACACTCCTCCACAGGGCGAAAATAATAGTCCACCAACAAACACAGAGAAAAATATCATGCACCACATCTACAGCACCACCATAACTCGTCTATGCTAATTTGATAACAAGCACTCAACATCATATAGAAATAATAGGAAGGAAATAAATACATAATCCTTAATGAAATCAACTCACACGATGAGGAACCGAGAAGGGAAGTTCTCCTAACAGCCGTGTAGCCTCTCAAAGATACATATGTCTCTGTATCGATCCTCAAGACTCTACTAGACTTGCTTGTGACTTGTGAGACCCAAGTGAACCTAGAGCTCTAATACCGAGATGCCATGACTCAATTCTCAATATAGATCGTGATGGCACCCAACGTCACCGTTAGGCAAGCCAACGATAAACTATCAACTTAATTATTTATTTTATTACTTTGAAATATAGTTTTATTAAATAAAGAAAATCAATGCAAATAAAACCATGGGGATACAAACCATTGTTTAAACATGTAAAGGAAATGGTGACAATATTAAAAGAATAATAACATCTACTAAAAACTCCCAAAACCCAGTATCACAAGTGCATGAGCATTTACTAGGAAGTACAATACTAATACAATATCTGTCTGGAATGTAAAAATAGATAGGTTAACATAATTGAACATGATGGAGACACCATGTGTTGTGGATCATAACATGGAATGCAGCTCACCAAAAACTCCCCTCAACAGTTTCACTCATGCTCCAAAATGACCACCAAAAATACCTTCAGAATCAGTGCAGAAGTGTAGCATGAGTACGTAAATGAACGCATACCCAGTAAGTATATAGCCTAACCCCAGAGAAGTAGTGATACGTGTTCAACATCGACACTTTCTAGTGGTTGAATAAATCAGTAAAATAAATTATAAATAGATATAATACACAACAGTGGTGTCACGACCCCAACCTGGTCGTGATGGCGCCCAACACACTACTAGAAAATCCCGACCTTGTTACCATAATTCCCGATAATTACACAGATCCCAAATAATTAACACAGTATATCAAAAGACTAGAATTACTTAATAAGTGCAGAAATTAACAGAAAACGTAATATAGTCCCACTAGGACCCGGTGTCACTAGCATGAGCCTCTACATACAGAGTTATAATCCTAATACAAGTCTGTCTAAAAGCTGAAAATACAGAATGTAAAGATAGAGATAGAAGGGAGAATCTTCGGCTGCAAACGCCATGCAGCTACCTCGAATACTCTCGGAGAATGCCTTTGGAACTCTGGTCAAAGCTCACTTAGCCTGTGAATGCCCTGGATCTGCACACAAGGTGCAGGGAGTAAAATGAGTACTCCAACCCAGTGAGTAATAAAAATAAATACAGTCCGAAGGTAAGAAAACACAATAAATACACAAAGTAAGCTATAATCCAAATATACAGCAATGTATGGAACTGAACAACTGAACAACAATTAAAGATACAAATGCATGAATGCAATGCAATGCATATGATGGTACATTTCAGTACCCACTGCGGCGCGTAGCCCGAGCCACCCATAATCATTTATCGTCGACAGCAAGCTGTATGGAACTGAACAACTGAACAACAATTAAAGATACAAATGCATGAATGCAATGCAATGCATATGATGGTACATTTCAGTACCCACTGCGGCGCGTAGCCCGAGCCACCCATAATCATTTATCGTCGACAGCACTCACTGGGGGTGTGTACAGACTCAGGAGGGGCTCCTACAGCCCAAGCGCAATATCAAGCCATCTCATGGCATCAATCAAGTCCTGGTCAATCATTGTTACCTGACCAATTTATATCACACAGTGCCATTGTTACCACTGTTTCAAGTCACATCATATAGTGTCATTGTTACCACTGTTTCAAATTACTGCTACGGCGCGCAGCCCGAGCCACCCATAATCAGTCCAGAAAAGCATCATAAGCCCCTTAGGCATTTATAAAACAGTAGTTCTCAGCCCGAAATAACATTTAAAATATAATTTGAGCTTTCATAACTTAGAAATATGGCTGAGTTTGCAAAACAGTATTAAAAACCTTGGACTGAAACCAAATGATATGCAAATGTACTAAGTAGTAATATCAAACCCTGAAGGATTCTACAAGTCGGCTCAAGGCCCCAAACATGGCAACAAGACCAGTAAATATCAATAAAGTACGTGTATCAATCACCAGTATAGTATAAATATCACACGGGATGGACCAAGTCACAATCCGCAATAGTAACCAACCCCGCACTCGTCATGGAATGCGTGTCACGCCTCAATATAGCGTTACGATGTGAAAGTCCGGGGTTTCAAACCCTCGGAGCAGCATTTACATCAATTACTCACCTCTAGCCAGCCAAAGACTACTCCGCGATACCTTTTCCTATCAAATCGACCTCCTAGCGCATCGAATCTGACCAAAACTACAACGAATATATTACCATATGCTAAGGGAATATAACCCAATCGAAAAGACTGGAAAAATATCGAAAATCACAAAATTTGCAAAACCCGAGCCTCGGGCCCACTTCTCAAAATCCAAAAAATTTTACATCAATACGATCCTTATTTCGCCACGAGTCTAACCATAAAAAAAATCATCCAATTTCGACACCATTTGGTCCTTCAAATCTTCATTTTGTATTTTTGAAAGATTCCAAAATTTTCTTCCCAAACTTCATCTCAAATCACTAATTAAATGATGAATTCAATGATAGATTCATGTACTCTAACCAAATCTGAGTTAGAATCACTTACCCCGACCAATTTCTTGAAAAACTTTCAAAAAATTGCCAAAATCCTAGCTCCCACGGGTAAAATATCAAATAAAACCCAAAATCTTGTATTTATACAAGTAGCCCCAGATTCTCACCTCCGCGGCCGCGCAAAAATGACCGCGGTCCGCACCCAACAAGTGCGGTCCACGCCAAATTTTGACTGCAGTGACAAGCTTTAGTATTTTGGCCATACCTTTTGCTACAGATGTCCAAATACCTACTATAATATGTTTCTGAAAACTAGATTCAATGATCTACAACTTTTGTTTTTGAATCAACCCCATATTCATTATAGATAAAAAGATATGCGTTTCCGAAGTAGGGTCAGCAACCTGCAGTCTTCACGACCGTGGCCGCGGCCACTTTGACGCGGCCATCGCTAGGCCAGTGCGAAAAGGAGCGCGATCCGCGCCAAAACTGCTGCCCCCTCCATTTTTCTAAGCTCCGGGGTGTCCGTACTCACTCAAAACTCACCCGAAACACACCCGAGGCCCCCAGGACTTCAACCAAAAGCACCAACGCATCCTAAAACATTATTCAACCTCGTTCCAATCATCAAAACACCTCGACTAACACCAAAATCCTCAAATCACATCGAATTCAAGCCTATGAATCTCAAGAACTTCCAAATTCTATTTTTTTTTTTATCAAAAACCCAACCAAACCACGTCCGAATGACCTCTAATTTTGCAGACAAGTCCAAAATGACATAATGAAGCTACAGCAACTCTCGGAATTCCATTCCGACCCTCAGATCAAAATCTCACCTATCAACCAGATATCGCCAAAAGGCTAACTTCGCCAATTCAAGCCTAATTCTACACCGAACCTCCAAAATTACTTCTGATTGCGCTCCTAAGCCTTAAATCATCCCCCGAAACTAACCGAATCATCGGAAATCCATTCCGAGCCCTCTAACTCAGAAGTCAACTTCCAATTGACTTTTCCAAACTAGCCTTTCCTTAAAAAGACTAATTGTCTCATTTCTTACTAAACTCTATCTGAATCACTTCAAATTATCCAAACACACATAATGAAACATGAGGAAGCATAAAACGGGAAAAACGGAGCAGTAACACATGAGACGACGGGTCGGGTCGTCACATCCTCCCCAACTTAAACCAATGCTCGTCCTCGAGCATACCCAGAGTTGTCCTAGAAGCCAACCAATAGCTAGATAACCTTACCAAGCATACACTCGGGGGTGATCCCACGTCACCCTATCTCATATAGGTCTGATAACACAACATAGCTAAAATTACCCTATCTCATAAAACTACCTTCTCACTTTTAAGACCATCAATACGATCAAAACCTCATACCTATACTTTGAATAGTCCCGTACCAGCTGTAATAACCCATACTTGCAGCCTCAGGTGAAATCATGCGATATACCCCATAACTCAAACACTCTAAACGTTAACTTCTATCCATAGCAGTTGCCTACAACACCCGAATACCGGTAGGAACCTCTTATCGACTGAAATCTCATTCCAACACTTTCTTATACTGCCAACGATACTGAAACACGCGATAAGCCGAAACCATTTATGAGGCCACTTCTCCTCCGACAATTACCATGGCAAATTTCCGAGCTGAACCTGGATATTACCCTTCCAACAAGCGGAAATAAAATCCGTTCGTATTCATTAATGACTCCCATGATCACATCGAATCCAACACACCAATCTGGTGATATAACACCTCAACACAGGCCTAAGCCACAACTGGCATAATCCACGCACTAATGAAGGGCGGTCTGAACATACTCAAATTATGACAAATGACTCAAACAAAAGAGTTGTAACTCAAACTCCTCAGTACCATCACAACACAAGGCTAGGACCCCGTCCCACATCATAGAAATAAAATACCTAAATCTACACCGAAGGGTCTAATCTCCATGTAGCCTCGCTACAATGCGTGAATCCAAACACTGTTACACATGAAGCACCTCAAGTCGTTATACTCAAAATTGACAACCACGCATGAGTGATATCTAGAACCCAAACAAATCATTGTACCCATGGTAAAGCAAGTAATATACACCATACGATCCTGAAAGGACACAACCGAGGCGCCATTCGCAGAGCAACACCCAATATGGACTTTCCTTAGAACCAGGAAACAAGGCATACAAAATAGCATATGGAGAACTGTTCTCAACATAACACTATTGCGGCATGCAACCCGATCCAGATAACATACCCATGGCCGCGTGCCACCCGATCCACACAAATATCTTGCATTAGGAGATGCACATCGAGCCGAAATTGCTCATTATAACAAAATACCGAGAACCGATCGTAAGCACACTGGGTGCATAACAATATCTACATATCGCGTTATAAGCTACAAAACTCAATCACAACTGAGGTTTCCCCCTCAACTTCCACTATGAATCCCGATAGCACCGCACCATATGTGCCCATAGTCCATAAATCTTAACGTCTCGCAACCCAGAAAACAACTCTTAAATCTCTCCAAATCACTGATAAGCTCATCAACAGTCGAGTCAACCTATCCCACGACAATACAATTCGGAGCCAACCGAGTCAACTCATACTGGAACACGCATCTGAAAAGTCTCTTAACACCGGAACTGGCTCAATAACAACAACCTCTGCACTGACATCCATCATAAAGGCTCAATTAGGAAAAGCAGTCCTTCCCAGTCATCCGCTGGGTCTTTAAAAGATAAACCACTCCACAAGAACATGACCCAGTGCCCCTCGCCACTCAAACAGTGGCATTTTCGGCATAGCCCATAACGCAATAGTCCAAAATTAATCTAACACGGAGACAACCAGTATGAACTCCAACATAATATCCAAAATCAACATACCAGCAACGAAAGATTCACTCGAGCCTCCAAATCCCAATACTCGCCAAACGGTGCCGATACACACGATCCACCATCACAAATAACCCGAATATGAGGACTTCCGCCTCCAATTCCACATAGCATACGAATCATCATACTTGATACCAATTTTGCTGTCCGAACACGTGCCACAGCTAAATATCCAATAATTCCACGATACATACTCAAAAATCTCCCTGAGCCACCAAGCAAACCAAAATATCACCAGTCGATCTAACAAGAAAGTGTTGCAACACCACCGAAGTACCATCACTTAATCACATTGCCCTTGCTCTGAAATATATACTCTCATCGAATCAATTCCAAACAGCCGTACCATTTTCCTTGATTATCTGAGGCTACCCACTGCCTAAGTGCTTTATGAATTTCCTTTCTAACCTGAACTGAAACTTATCTAATCACGAACTTCCATAGATCTCATCTAGAAGAAAATCCTTACACATCTCATGCCTCTCACATTCGTAGAAGATGCACCTCTTCAACCACGGTGGCAATCAACAAGAGCTCTCCTAATTTCATTTGCACAAACTAAACTACCATGACTGAATCCTTCTAACCAAACCATGCTAAGAAAGCCGTCAAAAACCCAAGATCATTGCTGCAAAATTACATGTGCTAACTCATTACCTCGAATACACACCAAGAATTAATCATACCCTTACCATGTCGATCCGGTCCGTTATCAAGCTACTCCATCTATCTAAATTTCTTCTGATTCGTCTTCAACTTGATATTCCCCTTGCCGCAGTACCACAATTCCTCAATCCAGGCTTACCGCACGAGACCCAAGAATAAGACCACACTGTTAGGAACCACAACCCGCTGACTACTCTCTCAAATGTTTCCAGAAACACAACATTCCAGAATACCTTACTCAGAAGAACTCTCTGCGAATCTAGCTCTGTTTACTTTACCTTCCTGACACTGATACATACGATCCCGTAGTTAACATAGAAACACCATAGATTTTGACATTTCCAATGAAACTCAGTTCCTAGCCACATATGCAACTTTAGAGCACTCAATTGACATACGCAGACCCTTGAACTCATTAGAACCATTCTTGCAATTCATTCACTCTTATTCAACTACAATTTACCTGATCAAATAGACATAACCACCCGTGCCTCATTAGCACTCTGACCCCGCAGGACATGATCTCATTTCGATACAATCAAACAGCTTCTTTCTCTTTACACTAAGCATTCTTTATCCACAACAGCTCAAGACATCCTATTATTCCCAAACATCCATGAAGTACCAAGTAACCTTTGTCAAAAAAATTTCTTCACTCGTGCCATCCTCGGCTCAATTTCTACAACCAAAACTGATCCACTGGCATATCTCGAAACGGAACCAACATAGCACATGACTGTGCAATCAGCTAATCAACAGTAACCTCCCTAACTTGGCTCGAAGCCATATATCAGGACACACTCAGCATCTCATACCACTTTTACTCTAATAATGCCACAATATCATAGTGAGACTAAACTCAAATCATCTACTAGTTTATGAAAACACAGATCATCTAGTACTGAAATCCTCTACAAACCTCGCATTCATCCCCACATCAGCTGAGTCCATTCTCTTAAGCGACCCAAATTTTCAAATTACAACACGTACCTTTCAATTGCACCTGAGATCTTCTAACGTACACATAAGGAGCATACCACTTAAGAACACTCCGCATGAGATAACCCACTTGCTTCGCCTCAACTAGGTATTTCAGCACACCTTCCACCATTATATACGTTACACAGTCAATTAAGTCTTTCTGAGTCTGAACTCATACCGCCACACGTATTGCACTTTAGTTTCCAACTAGGAGACACGGAAATATTCTTCACACGCCCATAACTCGGGGCTACACCATAAATCACATTAGGAATCGAACACTTAACAGTTCATCTATCATCCAGCAGACTCCTTTATCACTACCCAGTCATATAGATACATCTCGCAGTACTAACATACTCATCAAATAGATTTCCAACCGCCATTCCGGCTAATAGGGACAATACCAAACATATAAGTTCAAAACACTTGCTCACACAATCAGCATCTCGGTGCTCAAGCCATAGGCAAATATCCGGCCTCAAGTACTCCAGACTGGACCAATATACTCACGAAGATCACATCTCGCCCCTCGATCGGGGGAATCACAAACCATCAAGGCACATATAATATTGAGCGCTCAAGTGCGCATACAGACGTGTGGAAGGAATTTCAAGAGTTGCATCTCAAGCTGAATTAAGTACGCACGATAAGAATTCCAAGAAAGTGAACTTTTCCTAAAGGTTCTGCAGCCTCTCGGGGATAAATACAGACATCTCCATACCGATCCGCGAGACTCTACTAAACAGGCTCATGACTCGCGAGACCAAGTAACCTAGGCTCTGATACCAACTTGTCACGACCCCAACCCGGTCGTGATGGAGCCCAGCATACTACTAGGAAAGGCCGACCTTGTTACCACAATTACCGATAATTACACAGATCCCAGATAATTAACACAGTATATCAAAAGATTAGGATTATTGATAAAGTGCGGAAATTAACAGAATACGTAATATAGTCCCACTAGGACCCGGTGTCACTACCATGAGCTTCTAAATACAGAGTTATAATCCTAATACAAGTCTATCTAAAAGCTGAAAATACAGAATGTAAAGATAGAGATAGAAGGGAGAATCTTCGGCTGCGAACGCCATACAGCTACCTCGAATACTCCCGGAGAATGCCTCTGGAACTCTGGTCAAAGCTCACTCAGCCTATGAATGCCCTGGATCTGCACACAAGGTGCAGGGAGTAAAGTGAGTACTCCGACCCAGTGAGTAATAAAAATAAATACAGTCCGAAGGTAAGAAGATGTTGTAAATACACAAAGTAAGTTATAATCCAAATATACAGCAATGTATGGAACTGAACAACAGAACAATAATTAAAGATACAAATACATTAATGCAATGCAATACATATGATGGTACATTCCAGTACCCATTGCGGCGCGTAGCCCGAGCCACCCATTGTCATTTATCATCTACGGCGCTTACTGGGGGGGTGTAAAGACTCCGGAGGGGCTCCTACAGTCCAAGTGCAATATCAAGCCATCTCGTGGCATCAATCAAGTCCTGGTCAGTCATTGTTACCTGACCAATTTATATCACACAGTGCCATTGTTATCACTGTTTCAAGCCACATCATATAGTGTAATTGTTACCACTATTTCAAATCACTGCTGTGGCGCGCAGCCCGAGCCACCCATAATCAGTCCAGAAAAGTATCATAAGCCCCTTGGGCATTTATAAAATAGTAGTTCTCAACCCGAAATAACATTTAAAAAATCATTTGAGTTTTCAAAACATAGAAATATGGATGAGTTTGCAAAACAGTATTAAAAACCTTAGACTGAAACCAAATCATATGCAAAATATGCTAAGCAGTAATATCAAACCCCAAAGGGTTCTACAAGTCGGCCCAAGGCCCCAAACATGGCAATAAGCCCAGTAAATATCAATAAAGTACGTGTATCAATCACCAGTATAGTATAAATATCACATGGGATGGACCAAGTCACAATCCCCAATAGTAACCAACCCCGCACTCGTCATGGAGTGCGTGTCACGCCTCAATATAGCGTTACGATGTGAAAGTCCGGGGTTTCAAACCGTCGGAGCAGCATTTACATCTATTACTCACCTCTAGCCGGCCAAAGACTACTCCGCGATGCCCTTTCCTCTCAAATCGACCTCCTCGCACGTTGAATCTGACCAAAACCACAACGGATACATTACAATATGCTAAGGGAATATAACCCAATTGAAAAGACTCAAAAAATATCGAAAATCACAAAATTTGCAAAACCCGAGCCTCAGTCCCACTTCTCGAAATCCAGAAAATTTTACATCAATACGATCCTTATCACGCCACGAGTCTAACCATACAAAAATTATCCAATTCCGACACCATTTGGTCCTTCAAATCTTCATTTTACATTTTTGAAAGATTCCAAAATTTTCTTCCCAAATTTCATCTCAAATCACTAATTAAATGATGAATTCAATGACAGATTCATGTACTCCAACCAAATCTGAGTTAGAATCACTTACCCCGACCAATTTCTTGAAAAACGTTCGAAAAATCGCCAAAATCCTAGCTCTCGCGGGTAAAATATCAAATAAAACCCAAAATCTCGTATTTATACAAGTAGCCCCATATTCTCACCGCCGCGGCCGCGCAAAAATGACTGCGGTCCCTGCCCAACAAGTGCGGTCTGCGCCAAATTTTGACTGCAGTGACTAGCTTTAGTATTTTGGCCATACCTTTCGCTACATATGTCCAAATGCCTGTTATAATAAGTTTCTGAAAACTAGATTCAAAGATCTACAACTTTCGTTTCTGAATCAACCCCAAATTCCTTATAGATAAAAAGATATGAGTTTCCGAAGTAGGGTCAGCAACCTGCAGTCTTCACGACCGCGGCCGCGGCCGCGGCCACTTTGACGCGGCCATCGCTAGGCCAGCGCACCCAGCTCGAAAAGGAGCGCGATCCGCGCTGCTTCCCCCTCCATTTTTCTAAATTCTGAGGTGTCCGTACTCGCTCAAAACTCACTCGAGGCCCCCGGGACCTCAACCAAAAACACCAACGCATCCTAAAACATTATTCAACCTCGTTCCAATCATCAAAACACCTCAACTAACGCCAAAATCCTCAAATCACATTGAATTCAAGCCTATGAATCTCAAGAACTTCCAAATTCTATTTTTTTTATCAAAAACCGAACCAAACCACGTCCGAATGATCTCAAATTTTGCAGACAAGTCCAAAATGACATAATGAAGCTACAGCAACTCTCGGAATTCCATTCCGACCCTCAGATCTATATCTCACCTATCAACCGGATATCGCCAAAATGTTAACTTCGCCAATTCAAGCCTAATTCTACACCGAACCTCCAAAATTACTTCCAATTACACTCCTAAGCCTTAAATCATCCCTCGAAACTAACCGAATCATCAGAAATCCATTCTGATCCCTCTAACTCACAAGTCAACTTCCGGTTGACTTTTCCAAACTTGCCTTTCCTTAAAGAAAATAATTGTCTCATTTCTTACCAAACTCTATCTGAATCACTTCAAATTCTCCAAACACACATAATGAAACATGAAGAAGCATAAAACGGGAAAAACGGACCAGTAACACATGAGACGACGGGTCGGGTCGTCACAAGTGGTAATGAGGCAAGAACTATAACTATCATAATTCTCCAACATAATATCCATGTGAATTTCTCGATTATCATATGTTATCTCAACAGATAAGAAATATCAAGTATTATATCAAAAAATAAGGAATTCACATAGATATGGAATATCATGTATTTGCTAGGTCTCAATCACAAAATAATATTCGGACTCCTAGACATATTACGCATGAGTTATGTCGAGGTCGTACGGCTCGATCTATAATAGTCATATATATACACTACCGAGGTCGTACTTCCCGATCTATTTATGCATCCCAAATATCTTGTCAAGACGTTCGACCCAATCCTCAGTAAGAGAAAAAACTTATCGAATTACGGGAAGCCAAAATTCCTTCTTCACGAATACTTGCATCCCTTCGCATTCGCGAACAACAACAGCAGCAGGAAAACATGGAGAAATAATCAAAAACCATTCTGAAACGCAACCGAGGCCCCCCGAGACCCTTTCCAATCACACCAACAAGTCCAAATACCTCATCCAAACTTATCCAAAGGCTCAAAACGCCATGAATAACATCAAAACCACGAATCGGTAATCAAAACCTCCTCTTAACTTTCAAATCATTCAAACTTTGACGAACGTATCTGAATTATACTTCAACATTCTGGAATGATGCCAAATTCTATATACAAGTCATAAATTAAAACACGAACCTATTACAAGGATCGAAATCCCAAACAGTCATCAATAACACTAAAGTCCACATCAAATCAAAATTAGGAAATTCTAATTCAAAATACCAAATTTCCACAATAAACGCCAAAACATTCCCGGTCATCCCAAAACTTGATCTGAACATATGCCCAAATCCAAAATCATCATAAGAACCTATTGGAACCTTCAAATATCAATTCTGAGGTCGTTTACTCAGAAGTCAAACTTTGGTCAACTCTTCTAACTTAAAACTTTTGAATTGAAAATTATTCTTCAGAATTAATCCAAAACTCTTTGAAAATTGGAACCAACCACATGTGCAAGTCATAATATATAAAGTGAAGCTAATTAATGCCTCAAGCCGCCGAATGACATAATAGAACTCAAAATAACCGGCCGGGGCATTATAGTTTCTAATGCTTGATTAGAATTGTTTGAATGATATTTGGTTAGATTTGATTGGTTTGGAAGCCGACTCTAAGGAAAATCCGTGTTGAAATGTTTATTGTGTTTCGGAAAGAGGTGAGTATCTTGCCTAGCTTTGTTGAGGGTATTTTTCCTAATATACGAGGTGGCTAGCGTATATGTATGTGCTAGGGTTATCCATCCTCGAGGTAAATTATATGATTCTTTGTACCTTGTTGAACTTTGTGATTTTATTTCCTCATGTATTACTTGACTTATATAATAGTATGCGCTTAATGCTAAAGACTATCCTTTAGCATTTCCCAACTTGATTAAATATGATGGAGTCCTTGAGAAATTGTTGATGTGCTAGATTCGGTCACAACTATACCTAAATCATGATTACATGTTTATGTCGATTATTCTTTAGATACTTAGGTTCTACACTTACGTTGACGATCATGTGTGAATTTTGTTTAGATACTTGAACAATAGGGTTCTTGAAGTGTTTGAATTATTTATTGGTGAAAAAGTTGTGATGGTCATTCACGTGGTGTATTTTG
Source organism: Nicotiana glauca (assembly GCA_026770625.1). Classification (NCBI taxonomy): domain Eukaryota; kingdom Viridiplantae; phylum Streptophyta; class Magnoliopsida; order Solanales; family Solanaceae; genus Nicotiana; species Nicotiana glauca. Next base: position 144,909 of record MU696272.1, on the reverse strand, counting down.
CTTAACCACTCTTCTTGATGTTATCCATGCTTCCTACCTTGCTTGTTGTTGATATACATACGCTTGTAAGGAAGAGTGTAACGCACGAAGGCTAATGTCATGCTATTTCAAATACATTATTAACATGTGAGGAAGAATGTAAAGCATGAAGGGTGACTAAAAGATATGATGCTCAACTCATTCACAGTTACGAAACATAGGCATGCTTTTCAGGTATAATCAGTAAAACCCAAATCTTTCTCCGAACTCACCAAAATACGAATATATAAAAAAAACTGTAATTTCCCCCAAAAACTTTCAAGAATAGATAAGATATTTCATTCTTATATAGCATGAGCAAAGTACATCTCTATGCCTACATGTCAATATGCATGTCAAGTCATAAATGTCACAATACCGTGTAGCATGAGGAAAAATACATCTATATGCCTACATACCAAGTACGTATGTCAAATGTAATATATCACAGTGATGAACTCACTCACACTCTCGGAGTAATCAATCTCACCATCACACCCTCAATTACTAAGTACACTAAATCACTCGGCACTCGGTATATATGCTCACTACTGGTATGTCAGACTATGGAGGGGCGGATCCTATCCAAGCACTAATATTAGCCAACATGGCCTGTTGTGGCATGAAACCCAATCCTATTATAAATAAATAAAACTTGTTGCGGCATGCAGCCCGATCCCATAATGAATCAATAAAACTTGCGCAGCCCGATCCCATCATGAATCAGTAAAACCTATAGCGACGTGCAACCCAATACCATAAATATCACTCACAATGCGGCCCTCAGGCCCTAACTCAATCATCAGTCTCTCGGGCTCACAAATCTCATTTCAATCAACCCAAAAAATGATACATGATGTGACAACAGAAAATAACAGAGATTGAGATATGATATGCAAATGAATGAATATGGCTGAGTATGTAACTACAATTTAAGCAAATAACTCAACAGCAGAGATGACATCAATGGTTCCTAACAGAATAAGCATATAGACTAAACATGACTTTTAATATGAATCACAGCTCAATTTCTCTAAAACATATACATTTCATGGATAGAAACAAGATTAGGTAAGTACACAACATGACATAATCAACCGACTCATAATTCACACGGTGCATGCCCACACGCCCATCACCTAGAATGTGCGTCACCATAATACCAAACACATATTGCATAAGTTCATGGAATTATACCCTTAGCACAAGTTTAGAAGTGTTACTTACCTCGAATAACCCGAATCCAATACCGAGCAAGCCAAACAATACCCTAGAAATGCCATCCCATACGTACCGACCTCCAAATGGATTGAAACTAGCCAAAAGTAACTCAAGAACATCAAATAATGCCAAAGGAAACAAACCCAATCAATAAAGGTCAAATATTTAATCAAAAGCCCAAAGTCAATAAAACAACACTGGTCCGCCTGGGATTCCAAATCCAAGCTTACCCGAGTGAGGACCAAACCAATACAAGCTCATAGGAATCGACTCAATAGGAGTCCGATAGCTTAACCAATTTGCCAAAACATCACTCTTGGGTATTAATGTTCTAAACATCAATACCACACAAAAGGGGTGGATATGTGTGGTACCTAATTTTTTGCTTAAACTGCTTCTGGAAAGACCTGGTTCTTCTAGGTGTACTTACTACTACTGTTTGCGAAATTAAAAGTACATAAAATAAAGAAAATAGAGATTTTTACGTGGAAAACACCTGGCTCAAAAGGTGGAAAAACCACGACCTACTACTCAGTAGGATTTTCCCAAACTTCCACTAAAATCACTAAGCCAAAATAGCATTTACAAAACTCTTGTAAACCTAAGGATTAAACTCTAATCCCAGTGTGGCAAACAGCTTCAACTGTTGCGATGCCTTCAAGTTAACTCTAACTTGAATACTCAAAGTACGTAATATTATTGCTTCTATGAAAGCTGTAAAGGTACAAGTTTAAACCACCTACTACAATTGAACTAGAATAAGAATAAACACAATGGAATTGGTTCTTCTATCTTGTCCAAGTAGCTTCAGGAATGAACACTTAAATCTCACATAAATTGCTTACAAAATTTCCTCGTTCTTTTGCTCTCAATTTAGTTTAACTTCTGCGTTTGTGCAATACCTGTAAAATAGAACAATCACTATTATTTAATGAGTTACTAATCAGAGTTTGATTGAGACTCAATTGCTGATCTTCCATCAAAGTTGAGTCCTTGAACAATACAAACTCCAACCCCATCCTTTATCCGGATTATGTCATCTTCCCATGAGAAGACTTTCTCTCCTCATCCAATATGCAACCTTTTCGATTAGTTCAGGAGATATTGCTACTTGATCAATGAGACTTATCTCCTTCACGTGTATCACACATGTCTAGGTTGATAAATATTGTGCCTCACATGGTGGACATGGTCCATGACTGAGTTTATTTGTCATTCTTCAAAACTTCACCTGAACTTGAGCCAACAAATACCCCCTTTTTGATGATGACAAACTCTTTGCTTTTATGGATCAAAAAATCTGTAAGAACTCAGCTTAGCCATTAACACTTAACTTAGAATTTTAACTTATCATCAAGGACCAGGTTTAATTTGGTTAAAATATCACATTATTCATAATAAAGCTTAAAGCACAATATCTCTTCCCCCTTTTGGCATCATCGAAAAGTTACATACATTGTGAATCCCAGATATTATTAATTAATCATGGCCACTTTGGCAACTGTAAGTGAAAACATGGATTAAATCATCAATAATCAAAAAACACATTCAAACTATTGAGAACAAAATCTTCATAGAACAAGAGAATCACCAATTGTCATTGATAAGATATGTTTCCACCAACAAACCACAAAAAGAAAGAAAAAAAACTTCCAAATCATGAGCACAAAAAAACCAAAAAAATCCCTAATCTGGGTCACTAGGGGTACTATACTGGTTCAGAAGACAACAATTGGAGGACCTAAGGCTTGGAGGAACTAGAGGGCTGGGTTTGGAGAAGGTTGAGCGTATTCTGAAGCATCCCATCACTTTTATCCTTTTCTTTTTCTAGCTCAGCTCTAAGGTCATCTCTTTCAATTTCCAATTCTGCAACGGAGCCTAAAGCCTAGAAATTTTAGCATTCTTAGTTCCACACTCTTGAACCAAAGCCCTAACCTTGCTATTCATAGGTGTCTTCAGAGATGAACTAGGTTCAACTGGGATGGCATTGACAGGATAGTCACAAGCCAATAAGGTCTTAACACCAAAATGCTCCTTGCTTGATGTCATCTCCCATTTATTCAAAGGCACCTTTAGCCTATCTAGCACAGTAATCAGTATGAACCCATATGGAGTTGCATATGCCTTGGAGCCATTAGTGACCCTATCTAGTAATTTGACAATGAAAGCAGGCCAATTTATCTGCATTCCTCTCAAAAGGCACTCCATAAGAACTAGGTCCGTGTAGTTTGTAGTATGTTTCCTCTCCTTTCTGGGCAGCAGACACTTATTAACGAATTCAAACAAGACCTCGTGCTCAGGTCTCATCTCACTTTTTTGCACAAACTTGGCTTCAGGTACATCTTCAGCAATTGCAGCATCACAAAAATTCCTAGTGATTTGAAGAGCAGTAGGGAGAGAATCTAGACATCGCCACCTTTCCCTTGTATAATCACCATACAATTCACTAGGTATGTCAAGAATCTTACCTAGTTTGATTGCATCAAACTCCACTTTTACACCCTTCACCAGGCTGGAGACTACCCCATTTTTCACAGTGGCATTGGCCATAAACTCAATCAATTCATTCCTAGCCAGCCTCCCATCCATCTCAAGGACCAAGTCCTTCCAACCTTGTGCAGCCAGGGCATCCACCAATATTCTCATACCTGGCTCATCCAGGTCTCTCAATAGTCTTCCTTTCAAAAAAATTCTTCTGCCAAAGATGGCAAACCTATCTTGTTCTTTCTCAGATTCCTCTTCTTCTTTGCCAACACTCCACTCTTCATCTTCTTCAACAATTTTATTTTGTTTACCCTTCACAGCAGACCTAGTTCTTTTGGCTAAAGAAGATTCAGTTGGTACATGTACAGAGGAAGACTTCTTGGAAAAAGTCTTGGAACTTTTTGGTTTGGGTGTTGGAACCTCTGCAGTTGTTCGTCTTTATTGATGGACCAATTCCGTCTCTTTTTCTTTTTCTTCTTCTGCAACCTCAGAACTCTCCACAACCTTTGCTTTTCCCTTCTCACTCTTTTTCTTCCTGCTCTCTTCCAGAGATTTCTGTAATTCTGCTTCACTTTGTTTGACCCTGCTCCTGGTAGCTCTTCCCTTAGGCACTGAAGGGATAGTAGGTTTTGGGGATGAAGTTTTGCTTTTCTTGGTTGTCTTGGAAGCAATAGGAGCCTTTTATGAAGAAGCTTTGCGCTTCTTTGGATCATAACTAGCACCAACCTTCTTCAGAAGATCAGCCAAAGTTTCCTCAGCAGATGAACTAGGTTCATCTTGTTGCTTGCTTAGATTAACAATCCCTTCAGTCGCCTCCCGATAATCACTTCCCCCTGACTTGTTGCCACCTTCTTCAATACCTCCACAGACAACCAATACTTTTTCTTTCTTATTTCCCCTCACATCACCACTTACTCCCTTTCTATCTTTTTCCTTCTTTTTACCTCCGCTTATACTAAAATCAGTCCCCTTTACATCTTTAATAGGACCAACCAAGACAAACCTATTTTTTACACTTTCAACCACATCAGAGAATACCAAGCAAGAATTTACCTCACCGAGGGTTTCTTGAATATTTTCAAGGTCAGAAGACCCATGTTCTACACCTTCGCTGGCAGAAATAAAATCATCAGACTCAGAGCTTGAGTCAGATTCTTGAGCATGACTTTCCTTCCTATGGCTAGCCTTCAATTTCTCACTTAAAGCTTTCCCTAAAGCTCCAGAAGCTACGGTTTTTCTAGCTAGCATTTTCTGCCTACGAAACCTTGGTTTTGTGTTTTCAATAGGAAGAGTAGATGAGGATGTGTTAGAGGGAGATTCTGGTCGGGGAGAGCCAGGATTATCTTGGGGATTAGTCATGGTGGATGGTTTCTTGAAAAATTGGGAATTTTGGAGAGAAGAATGACGATTAGAACTAGAGAAGAGTTTTGACAGTTATGGACTAATGAAGGAGAGGTGTGGAGTATTTAAAGGTGATTAGACTTAAATGCAGTACCAGCAGCTTTTTCAAGGGTCAATTAGAAGTCTAATCAAGCTATAATTTTGGTCTCCTAGTGATTATTAGGCATCGTTAGATTTTAGGCAAAAATCCTGGTTTTTAAAGTTTTAGGGGAACAAAACTAGTTCAATGCTCAACGGATATAATTTCTGGGAATTTGATGAATATAGGACTTCTGCTCATGATTGGAAAAATAATCTTTCTAATTATGCAGAGTATAGAAAACATACCTGAGCTTTTCATAGGAACACATACCGATGAACCAGGTTCTTCATATAGAACTCTCTTGAACATGCCTCAAATGCCAAAATAGAAGAAACTTTGTAAGAGATAAGTGAATCATATATATACACGTGTCATAGGAGTATACTAATTAAAGTATGAAACTGAGTAAGAATTGATCCAGATATTTACACAAAGTTAGAATTCCTAACCAAAAAAAATTCAATTTATTTTCATTGTGCATTCTGAACTGTACCTATTAGGTGATCTTAATCATCCCTAATTCCAACCTGTTCCTCTCAAAGTTTTCTCTACTCAGTGCTTTAGTGAAAATATCAACTATTTGTTTATCAGTAGCACAGAATTCTATTGAAATCAATCCTTGCTCATAGTTATCTCTTAAGAAGTGGTGTCTAACATCTATGTGCTTAGTCCTCTTATGATGAACAGGGTTCTTTGTCATACTTATAGCACTAGTGTTATCACAAAATATTGGAATACATCCCACTTCAATTCCAAAATCTACTAGTTGTTGTTTGATCCATATCAATTGAGCACAACAAGAAGCAGAGGCCACATACTCAGCTTCAGCAGTAGATAAGGCCGCAAAATTTTGCTTTTTGGTAGCCCATGACACAAGGCATGAACCAAGGAAGTGAGCCATACCTGAGGTTTTTTTCCTGTCCACTAAGAATCCTGCATAATCAGCATCAGCATATCCTACTAGATGAAAATTACTACCTTTAGGATAACAAAGGCATAGATCAGTGGTGCCTTCAGATATCTCAGTATCCTCTTGACAGTAGTCAAGTGAGACTATTTTGTATTTGCTTAAAAATGAGCACAAAGCCCTGCACTGAAAATAATATTAGGTCTGCTAGCAGTGACATACAAGAGTGAACCAATCATACCCCTATACAACTTTTGATCAACTGATGAACCAGGTTCATCAACATCTAATTTAGTGGCAGTTGCAATGGGTGTGTCTATTTCTTTAGATTCCTCCATTTTAAACTTTTTGATTAGCTATTTTGTATACTTCTGCTGATGGATCATGGTTCCATTTGGACTTTGTTTGATCTGTAAGCCTAAGAAGAAATTAATCTCACCCATCATGCTCATTTCAAACTCACTCCCCATTAGTGGTGGCCCCAAAGATTATGTCATCAACATAAATTTGCACAACAAGGAGATCTTTACCTTTTTCCCTTAAGAATAAGGTACTGTCAATTTTAACTCTTTTGTAACCATGTGGAATAGGAATTTGGATAGTCGTTCATACCAAACTCTTGGGGCCTGCTTGAGCCCATAAAGAGCTTTTTCTTACTTGCTCTCAATCCCTGAAGGTTGTTTCACAAACACTTCTTCTTTCAGGTAGCCATTTAGGAAGGCACTTTTGACATCCATCTGATGAAGAGTAAATTCCATATGTGCTGTAAAGGCTATGAGAAGTAGGATTGCCTCTAGTCTTGCAACTGGAGCAAAAGTCTCATCATAGTCTATGCCCTTCTCTTGGCTATAACCTTGGACCACCAATCTTGCCTTGTTTCTTGTAACAGTTCCATCTTCATCAAGTTTGTTCCTAAATACCCATTTTGTACCAATGACTGATCTGTCTTTGGGTCTTGGTACTAGATGCCAAACTTGACTTCTTTCAAACTGGTTAAGTTTATCCTACATTGCATTTACCCAATATGCATCCTGTAAAGCCTCAACAATATTTTTAGGTTCAATGATAGATAGAAAAGCATCAAAAGCACACAGATTCTTTAATTGTGATCCGATTTTAACTCCAGATGTTGGATTAGTGAGAATGTTCTCAATGGGATGAGAACTTTGATACTTGTGAGGTTTCACAACCAACTGGCTTCTGCTAGATGTTTCTTCCATATTCTGTTGCTAAGGAACAGGATCATGAACAGGTTCCATCAAGGAATTTATTTTAATTCCTCTTTGATTAGTTCCCCCTATCAGGTTGCTCTGTATGGAAGAACATGTTCCATTACTTGTTCCTTCTGTTGGTGCCACCTTGACCTGAGCTGGTGCTTCAATCAAGTCATTTACTAATCTAATGGCTTCATTTTCATGTTCCTGTCTCTCAAAAAGAATATTAGTTTCATCAAATACTACATGAACACTTTCTTCTACACACAAAGTTCTTTATTTAAACACTTTATATGCTTTTCTATGTGAGGAATATCCCAAGACTACTCCCTCATCACTTCTGGGATCAAACTTACCTAGGGAGTCTTTTCCATTATTGTGCATATAGCACTTGCAACCAAATGCCCTAAGATGGAATATGTTTGGTTTTCTACCTTTAAATAACTCATAGGGAGTCTTCTCTACCAGAGTTCTGGTCATGCATCTATTGATTATGCAACATGCAGTGTTTACAGCCTCTTCCCAGAAGCTGTGAGGCAATTTACTAGAAAGCAGCATGGTTCTAGCCATGTCCTCAAGCGTTCTATTCTTTCTTTCAACTACTCCATTTTGTTGAGGGGTCTTAGGGGCAGAGAAATTATGATCTATACCATTTTCATCACAGAATTCAGCAAACTTGGAATTTTCAAATTCAGTTCCATGATCAGACCTAATGGATGCAAGTTGATTTCCTAATTGTTTCTGAGTTTTTCTAACAAATGCAGTAAACATGTCAAATGCTTCATCTTTAGAGGTTAGAAATAGAACCCAGGTAAATCTAGAATAATCATCAACAAGCACCATTACATATTTCTTTCCACCTCTGCTCATGGTTCTCATTGGACCACATAGATCCATATGGACCAGTTCCAACGACTTGGTTGTACTTAACATTTTCTTGCTTTTGAAGGATGATCTTACCTGCTTCCCCCTTGCACATGCCTCACAAACTTTGTCTTCCTTGAACTTGATATTAGGTAACCCTATCACCAAGTCTTTAGAGACTAATTTTTTGAGCTTATTTAGACTTGCATGACCAAGTCTTTTGTGCCACAGGAGGGGATCATTAACCAACACACTCAAGAAAATGAGTTCATTTTCTTAGAGAGTAGACAAATCTACAATGTAAATATTGCTAAGTCTTTTTCCCTGCTAAACAATCTTGTCAGTGGTAAGGTTAATTGCAAAGCATTTGGTGGAGGTAAAAGCCACAAGGTTACCACTGTCACACAATTGTGACACTTATTAGGCTATACTTCAAGCCATCTATCAGGTAGACATTCTCTATCGAATGAGAATTTGTCTGTCCTACCTTTCCAACCCCAATGATCTCACCTTTCTTTCCATTACCAAAGGAGACATTACCTCCTTTTAAGTTCTCAAGTGAAAAGAAATGGTCTTTGTTCCTAGTCATATGTTTTGAACAACCACTATCCATATACCATATTTGGCTGTATCCTTTCACTTGGACCTACAAAAGAAATCAAGGGTTAGTCTTAGGAACCCAAACTAGTTTGGGTCCCTTTCTATATGCAAAAGGATGAATCAAATTCCTTCTTGCCCATCCAGGCAGCTTACTTTTCTCTTGAACAAATGCTTTGTTCTTTTGATGGCATTTTCTTTTGCATTACATTCATTTTTGTAATGGCCAGTCTTGCCATAGTGTGTGCAGATTTTATTTTCAGGAAGTGTGAGGTACTTTCTTTTAGGGTCCCATTTTGGAGCTTGATACCCATAGCCAAGTCCTCTTTTGTTGCTACTGTGATGCTCTTGAAGCCAAGAGAGTGCATCAGAAGCCTTGTTCCATTTGGAAGTTCTATCTAGTTCATGTTTCACTTTTCCTAGATCTTCCTTTAGGACTTTGATGAATTCATCTTTAATTTTTCCCAAATTTTCTTCTAGAGTGAGATATGTGTGATCAACTTTCTTCTTTCCTGTTCCTAGTTTCAGTTTTAAGTTTTCAGATCTAAGTTCTAGGACACTGTTATCAAGTTCAAGAACATGGTTCTTCAACTCAACATGTGTGTCATCACTCTCATTAGCCCTAGACTCTAGACTTTTGAATTTTGCTTTTAGGATCACACATTCCCTAGACAGAACTTCCTTCTCATTATTAATTATTTCAGACTCATCAATGAAGTCTAGTAATAGCTCACCCAATCTTTCTTTAGAAAAAAATTTAATCTTATCTTTGAGATGAAAAATACTTACCTCTTGTTCATCATCTAATTCTCTGATGGCCATCAGTGCTTGCTCTTCTTCAGTTTCATCTTCTGGATCTTCATCTAAGGTTTCTCCCCAAGCAGCAACCATAGCATTGGTTGATCCTTTGTTCCTTTTTGGTTGAACATGTTCCTTCTTCCTATTCCTTCGTTCAGCCCTCTCTTTCTTCCATTCAATTTCTCATTGAGGGCAGTTCTTGATCATGTGATCAGTCTTACCACACTTGTAGCAACCCTCATAGGTCTGTTTCTCAGGAGCTCTTGACTTGTTGAAGGTTGTACCTCTTGAAGAACCCTTTCCTCTCATCAGGTACTTTTTGGAATCTCTAGAGATCATAGTCATCTCATCATCTTTCAGATCTGAACCTTCAGCAATGCTGAGAGCTAAGATTCTCTCCTTCTTGGGTGCATCCATCTTCATGGTTTGCCTTCTCTATTCATATGCAGTGAAGTTTCCAATTAGTTCATCCAACCTGAGGGTAGCAATATTTTTTGATTCCTGAATAATAGTAATTTTTCTTTCCTATGAGACTGGCAGAACCCTTGTTAAGATTTTCTCAACCTTGTCTTCTTCAAGAATAATCCTTCCAAGAGATTTAAGTTCATTTGTCAGTGTAGTGAACCTAGTATACATCTCTTGAATTGTTTCTCCTTCCTTCATAGTAAAATTCTCGTATTGAGAATACAACAGTACTCCTCTGGACCTCTTCACTTGAGGTGTTCCTTCATGAGCCACTTGCAAGGTGTCCCAGATTTCTTTAGCAGTGGTACAGCTTTGAATTCTGCTATACTCATCGGGACCTAGTCCACACACAAGCCATTTCTCGGCTTTAGCATTTTTCTCCCACTTCCTCAAGTCATCAGCAGTACAGTGAGCCCTTGTCATTGGCATATCAAATCCTTCAACAATCTTCTTTGTGGTTGTTTGGGGACCATCAGTTACTATATCCCAGAGCTCATAGCCTTCCTCTATGATGTGATCTCTCATCCTGTTCTTCCACCTAGAATAGTACTGACCATTGAAAAGTAGAGGCCTAGTAGTGGATTGCCCTTCCCAGTTCCCAGGTGGTACACTCATGTTGATCTTCTCCTAAGGTGTTAGTCTCTTCAAGGAGAACCTGCTCTAATACCAATTGATTTTCTAAATGTCAATACCACACAAGAGAGGGCGTGATTTGTGTGGTACCCAATTTTTTGCTTAAACTGCTTCTGGAAGGACCTGGTTCTTCTAGGTGTACTTACTACTAATGTTTGCGGAATTAAAAGTACATAAAATAAAGAACACAGAGATTTTTACGTGGAAAACACCTGGCTCAAAAGGTGAAAAAACCACGATCTACTACTCAGTAGGATTTTCCCAAACTTCCACTAAAATCACTGAGCCAAAATAGCATTTTTAAACTCTAATCCCAGTGTGGCAAACAGCCTCAACTGTTGCGATGCCTTCAAGTTAACTCTAACTTGAATACTCAAAGTACGTAATATTATTGCTTCTATGAAAGCTGTAAAGGTACAAGTTTAAACCACCTACTACAATTGAACTACAATAAGAATAAACACAATGGGATTGGTTCTTCTATCTTGTCCAAGTAGCTTCAGGAATGCACACTTAAATCTCACATAAATTGCTTGCAAAATTTCCTCGCTCTTTTGCTCTCAATTTAGTTTAACTTCTGCGTTTGTGCAATACCTGTAAAATAGAACAATCACTATTATTTAATGAGTTACTAATCAGAGTTTGATTGAGACTCAATTGCTGATCTTCCATCGAAGTTGAGTCCTTGAACAATACAAACTCCAACCCTATCCTTTATCCGAATTGTGTCCTCTTCCCATGAGAAGACTTTCTCTCCACATCCAATATGCAACATTTTTGATTAGTTCAGGAGATATTGCTGCTTGATCACTGAGACTTATCTCCTTCACGTGTATCTCACATGTCTAGGTTGATAATATTGTGCCTCACATGATGGACCTGGTCCATGACTGAGTTCATTTGTCATTCTTCAAAACTTCACCTGAACTTGGGCCAACAGGTATTCATAACCCAAGAGTCCAACCCACACTAGTTGGATCTCATATCCAAAACTCGCCAAATTCAATTATATTGTTCTCCTATATAAATAAACGCCTCTACATCATTTTTAGTTTGTAAAATTTAGGACGTAATTCTTGATTTAAAGAATTAAATGGGTTTTCAACTGAAATCATGCTTTAAAGCTTAAACCAAGGGAATGAATAAAAGGAAAATACTTAAGTTATGGTTTAGAACTTACCACATTAAGAAAGTTGAAGAACATCCTTGAATTATCCCAATCACAAACTTTCTAGATAAGAAAAACTCCAACAACATTAATAGCCAAAAACGCTGAGATGTTCTGTCTCGTATCTTATGCCAAATGATCCCAAAACTCGCTTTTGATACCTCCATTGGATTCCTCGTGAAATTCCAGTAGAGTTAGGCTTTTGAATCACTCTATTTGACCTATAATGAAGAAGATATGTTGGTTTCAATATTTTAAAATAGTGCATATTTTTATATACAAATTCAAATCTCGTAATTAATTTGAAAAATCTAGCAACCCAATTCATAGTAAAATGACCATAAATTCCTCATACGAAGTTAAAACTTGATGATTTTAGTTGCTATGGTTCCAAAATTAGGATACCGATATAATGGTTTAGTTAAAACATAAATCAAAGGCCGTTTGCTCAATATGGTATACACTTATGCTTATATCGACATCGAAATCGAAAACAATCACCATATAACCCAAACTTATCCAAAACTCATCGGAATTTAACCAAACTTTTTGAAAATGTCCAAAATAATCTTATAAATTTATTGAAACTTTCTAAACTCCGGTTCTGAGTCCATTTAACCACAAGTCAAACTTTGGTCAACTCTTCCAATTTAAAGCATCTAACACGAGAATCATTCTTTCAAATCAATCCTCAACCGCTCAAAAATCAAAACCAACCACACACGTAAGTCATAATATATAATATGAAGCTACTCAAAGTCTCAAACCACCAAATGAAATGCTAAAGCTCAAAACGACCGGTCGGGTCGTTACAATTTCTGCCTTAATTGTCACTGTTACATGTGTACCTTCTACTTCATTACTACTATTGCTGGTGTTCCTTCTACCTAGTTGGTATTATCATACATATACTTGGTGAGGATGAGATAAATGCACGAAGGGTGTTGACATAATTCCCATTATAGGTGGTGATAGCGTCCAACGTTGCCATTAGGCAAGCCAACAATGAACTATTAACTTACTTATTAATTTTTTTACTTTTGAAATCAATAATTTCATTAAATAAACAAAAAGAATGCATTGAAAATCATGGATACATGTGATATTAGTAAGATATAAAATAAAAAGATGAAAATATTTAAGCAAAACCATTAACATCTACTAGAATATCCCAAAGTCTGGTGTCACAGGTGCATGAGCATCAACTAGGAAGTGCAATACCAATACAACATCTTTCTGGAATACAAAATAGACAGGATAATATAATGAATATTTTTTACCGTGAAAATGGTAATAACAACTAAATTTGTTGATGGGACTCTAAAAATACGTGATCTATTTTTATTCTAGTCGTGGAGCGGTTGATGTTGTGAGTGCATAGTTTGAGGGTGAGACACGGGGTAAAATAAAGCAGTAATCGAACCAAGAGATAGCCATTTGGGGCCTCGAGCTGGTCGATTTGGGGCCTCGAGGTCGAGTCTCGAGCTGAGGCTCGATCTATCGGGGGAAATCAGGGAAGAACTAACATATGCAATAATATTAAAGGAGGCTCTCTATAGCCAATGATAAGCAATAAATAAGCAATCAATATGAAACAAGTATGAAAATAATAGGATAGAACAACAATGTCGAGAGAGTATCTTAGAGAGAAAGAGAGAGAGTTATCATATATTTCAAATATAGGCTGTGGAGCAACATCGGTTTTTTACAAAATAATTAGAATCCCCTTTATATAGAAGTAAATAAGTTTATACAGTAAGGAATCCGCTAGCTGTAAAGGTGTGGAGATGGGACGGCCGGAAATGATGCCTCGAATAGGGCTCAGAATAGCTTGGCTATATTTTGTCAGACTTAGTCGTGACAGATTTAGCCATGTCTTGGGAACTCCTACTTCTACTTTAGCCCTGATCAATATCCTCCTGAGGTCAGGTGCCGATGGGCCTCGAGGGAGAAGACTCGAGAGTATCTTTGCAGCTTCAAGGCTTTGAGTTGATCTTTCGAGATGCTTAAAAGATGGGAAATTGGACCCTCCGATTTTTTCGTATGCAGATAGTCTCCACGTTTCCTAGATAGAGGTGATAGGAAACGAATTTGATGACCAACTCTTTAAGTTCCCTGCGCCGATGTCATATCGGTGATTCAGCCTATAACGTGAGCCTTTGTGACAACCGGGAAATCCCTTGGACTTGTCTTTTCAATATTATTCAATGCACTGTCGATTCTTGTTCCTCTAAGTGTCAGTACCACCGTCGATTCAGTTTTTAAGAACGCATTGATTGCGCCTGCCGATCCGTCTTTTGAAGACATCGAATACCGTGTGATTTCTCCCTATAAATGGATGAACTTTGATGTTATTTCTTCAGCTAAGTGTCATTTTCCGATCACTCATCCATTGTTATTCATCATCTTTTCACCATCTTCTTCTATTGTTAACTGCTATGTTTGGGGTTTACGGCCCTAAGGTCGTGTGGCAGCATTTTTATCGGTTGCGTAGTGGCTACTTGCCCGAGCTTCTCTATGCTGAAAAAGATTACACTATTTCGATGTTGCTGTTGTTGTTATTACGGCTGTTATTGCTGCCTCTATTGACTCGAGGTGATAACACACGGGGGCCGTCTTCCTCTGTTTTATAGAAAGTCATTTGGACTATACACTTCTTCTCATGAGGGGGCTCGAACTATAAACCACTGCTCACCTTCATTTCCTGGCCCGGCGTAGCGCTCCGCCCCCGGCTGGTGGCTTGCACAGCTCAATTCCCCAAGAAGAGGGTTTGAAGTAGATGTGCAAGCAAGGTCAATGCCTTCCAAGTTCATTGTCGGTCCGACGCTCTCTTGGCCGGTGAGGGTCCTCGACCTTCAGCAGGCTATGGCATTTTTTCATCCCTTCTTACTCCTCCTACTTTATTCTTCATCTTCTCCTCTGAAATGCTTCTTTGATGTGCTACTTTGATGTATCAGAACGAGTTAGTTGAGGGCGTCCATTCAAGGACATAGCATCCAAAGATGCTTCCACCGCGGGTATATCTTTGAGGACAGGCTAGGTTTTTAATTTTTTGCTATGTATCCCATTTTTGCCTTTTTTCTTTTGTGTAGGGACCCTTTGTGTGCTTTTGTAATCATATGTAAGGACCCCTCAAGGGCCGTTGTAAGCAAATTCCCATAAATATAAAGATATTTTTTTACTTCTGCCTTTGATGTTTGTTATATGTCCTTTGATTTTTGCGATGACCTTGAATGTGTGCTTCTGCTGCCGATCATCAACATTCAGCTCGATCGCGAGTATTTCTCTCGTATTCGTTAGATAGAAATGGCTCCATTTTGAGCCCACCGTTGTTTTTCAGACCGAGCTCAAATTTGTCTGATAGACCCAGTCCATCGGGACCCTCGAGTCTCATAGAGATAATACTCTGAGACTTGAAGTTCTTGAGGGCGGTGTCTGAGTGAAGTTATCTTAGGACGCCTGGAGATTTTTCTTGAACTTGCCGGAGATAACCCTTCTAAGATGTTGTAGATAGGTCCTATATGATGGATTACCAAAATTTTGGCGGTGCTCTAAGGTCGGGCCTCTTTTGGGCGGAGATTCGAATTTCCCATTCCTCCCCTTAGGGAGTTCCTTCGAGTTCAGCTACTATCTCGGGCCCCATAATGGTGTTGGAGGTTTTATAGAGCCTAGCTTCATGTTGACAGAGATCCTCGAGGTTGAGTATTACCACGGGACTGGAGATGATGTTTGCTGTCTTCTTGAAGCCTAGCTTTACGTCGATGCATGTCTTCGAGGTTGAGTATTTCCTCGAGACTGACATTCGAAGTCATTGACCTCTCGGGGCATATCTCGGGCATCCGAACCGTTGCTGTTTCCGCGTATATATGGGGTCCCTTCCACCTTTTAGGAGATCTATTTTTTAGATAGCTCCTCCTATTTCGGCGTCGAGCCCTTCGTTATCTTAGTACCACAGTGTTTTTGCCGGTTTCTACTTTGGCGCCTCTAGTCTTGCCATGGCTATGACTTCTGCTTTGGGGTCCGCTTATCAGAAAAGGGAGAGCTCCGCTCCCAATGCTCAGGATCCGCGGGAGTTTAACTTGAAGTCTACGTCTTTGATGAGGGAAGAGAACCTTAAGTTGGTGATGAGAGACTGCAGATGGGGGGAGGAGGTAGCACTATAGGTTCTTTCCCTGGACGAAGGTATTGCCGACCCTGCCGATGGGTTCCTGAATGTATATACGTATCCCTTCACACTATGACCTCTCGATATGGTCATGCTCAATTTTTTGTATAATGTATCGGGTTACCTTGGCACAGGTACACCCGTCGTTTTGATGATGAGGTTTTTTATAGAGAAGGCGGGGCTTGAATTTATGCTTAGCCATCTCGTCAGGATTTATCGGCCTTTTCACCACCGAGGTATGCTAACCTTGCGATGCCTTTCGTCCACACCTTTTGTTGTTGATGACAATGAAGGCAGAGATCGGGAGTGGGCCAGTCGGTTTGTTCAGGTCTGGATAGCCAACGTTATCCTTGTGGAGCTTATGCCATTCCCTGAAGAATGGAACTTTATACGTGAGTGGAGCGTCTAGTGCTTTCCCAGATTTGTTCATGTTGAAAGATAATCTCGTAATCGTATTTTCTTCCTTTCTGCTGCAATTTCATGGGTGCCAGACGAAGTTCCTGATCTGCCTGGTTGGGTCCAGAAGCTGGCGACCCACTCAACTTGTGATGAGCGTAGGTGGCGAGGTGCATCTCGGGGCGGGTGGGAAGCAAAATGTCATGTTACGTGTGTATATTGCTTTTCCCTCATCCCTTATTTATCCTCGTCCCGTGTTTATTCAGAGAGATATTCTCCTTTTTTATATACTAACCTTGCTGTTGTAGGTATTGGAAAGCCTCTGAAGGCGAGTCTATGTTCCTCCAGAGAGGAGGAGGGTTTGCCAGCCGGGCCAAAGTATGAGAGTGATAAGCTGGAAATGCACTTACAAGGAGATAGCGCTTGTGGCGAGGTAATACGGGGTCAGGCTGTGTGAGATGGGAACATCGCCTGAGCCTATCATGCTAGAGGTTACTAGTTTTAGAAAGATGGCTCCTTCAAACGGTCATATTTCGACCGGGGCCGATGGGGCTAGATTGACAGATATGAGCTCGGTCTTCGAGGAAGTCTTCCGACTTCATTTTTAGGTGAGCTTCGTCGCAAGCCTCCTAAATTTGCGTCTTCCTTTTCTTAACGAGTTTTTCTTTTCGCGGTCCTTTGACAGGCTTAGATCTGAGCTGCTCCATCATGGGGCTAGGCTCCGGAAAGCTCTAGATGAGGGAAAATCCCTTAGGCTCCTATGCGAGGAGAAGAAAAATGAGTTGGCATACTGGCGATGTGAGGTGTATCAGAGCCTGAATTACAAGAGCTATTTTATGGAGCAGGTAACTTCCTGCCCTGGTCGAGTATGCATTTTGCTTTTTATCTTCTAAAGTTAATACTTCGTCTATCTCAGCTGCAGAAAAAGGTGAAGGCCTTGGAGCATATTAGGGGTGAGGCTGAACAAATCAGAAATGACTGTACCGAGCTGAGAGCTCGGGCGCAAGTCCAAGCTTCAGAGGAGAAAAATGCATCGACTAGACTTTTGGCCCTCGAAGTCCATCTCCGTTTAGCCCGTGGCAACGTTTCAGTTCAAGCGGATATGATCTCGATATTTGAATTCGAAATTTCGAAGGTTAGGGCTATGATCATTAATGTTCGGGTAGAAACAGTCTTGAACCGTACTAGGGTCGATCAGGAGATGGTGCTTCATTTGAAGTACGCTACCGAAGCTCAAGCCGAGTTGCAGAGGTACCTTGATCGTGGAGAGAAGATCGAAGAATATGTGTGTTGCAAATCTCAGAAAAAGGTTCTCGAAGAAATCGGTGCTAGGGGTTTTGTTCTCTCGGAAGCGTTCGCGCGAGCGAGGGCTAGCGAGTGTGATGCTCGGTTACTCCTGTCTGATGGCGAAGAGACTGAAGATGAGGCCAATAGGCGGTAGCTCTTGGGGGTGAGGGGTAGACCTTCCATCCCGTACGTAGTATCTTTTTTGAGCATGTTTGTAGATGGAGAATGTATTTTTCCACGTATGTACCTGAAAAGAAAAAACCCTTTTGTGTATTTTTTGTTCTTCTGTACTTTCTTTTGTTTAGGCGGACTGTTTTAAAAGTCAGTGAGATTTATTAGATCCGTGGTATGGCCCTAGGGCTCATTAGGCGGGCCCAGGGGCTCTTACGCACTCGGTCATTGCGACCTTTAGTGTAAGCAGGGATTTTGAGCCCTTATGCTTTAGCCCAACTATTTCGGGTGGAGTCTCCGAGTTGGGTTTCGACTCGAGCTCATATATTTCTCGAGATTTTTATGTTTTCATAGGCTGGTGCCCCTTACGTTTTCACTCTCTTGGATTCCAGTCTTCGAGTCGGGCTACAACTCGAGCTCGGTCGACCCTCAAGTTTTACATTTGTATTAGGCGGGCGACAATGGCTCTTATACCTTCGATTGAAGCGATCTTTTATGTAAGCTAGAGAAATGGCTCTTATGCTTTACCCTTAGGCATATGTGCAGCCCTGAGGCTCGTTAGGCTGGCGACAATGGCTTTTATGCTTCGCCCTTAGGCGTTTGTGCAGCCCTGAGGATCATTAGGCTGGCGACAATGGCTCTTACACTTCCACCTTAGGCATATGTGCGGCCCTAAGGCTCGTTAGGCTGGCGATAACGGCCCTTATGCTTCGCCCTTAAGCTTATGTGTGACCCTTAGGCTCTTTAGGCTTTATTTTCCTCTCGTTAAGGACTTTTGCAATGATTTTGCCTGACTTGTCGTCGGTTCGGGAGGAACCTCGATTTCCAGTGGCAATGTTTGACCACCTCGTAAGATTCGGCTCATAGGCTGAGTAGCTTGAAGCCTTATAATTTGAAGCTGACATGGTCAAAGTTCTTATGCCTGTTGAGGGTAGCCTTTTTAACCGGCTCTTTTCGAAGTAGATTCGAAGTAATGGCCAATGATTCTGTAGAGACGGTCAGGCATCCCCGAGTTGCGTTAGTTTGGCTAGTGCAGCCGTATGACCGTAGTCATTTATGTTTGACCAGAGCCATTTTTTGATCCCGAGTATAGTACTTCAGGCGTCTATATCGAAGGTATGCCTTTTTAGGGGTCTTAATTTTTCGATATATATCCTGAACTTCTAGATTGATTTTACGCATGTAATAAGGTCTTACAAAACTTTCCATGCCTTTTGAGGTCTTACATTTTTTGCTGATACTTGATGTAAGTATGATTCATGCCTTGCTTCAAGGTCTTACAGTTCATGTTGTTGCTTTTTTCATGTCTTACAAGACCAAGTTTGCCCGATCGGGGTCTTATGGCCTCGAGTTTATTGCTGAATGCCGATTGGCGATAGTCCTAGAGTCATCAAGTTTGTCTTGTCTTGTGAGTCGTTACTCGTGAGCTCGGGATTGCCTCATTAAGGGCTTACGACTTTGGATATTCCGACCCTGAGGTTGTGCATATGTGGAGTTCTTCGGCATTAGTCTCTGAGTATTCGGGACAATTTCTTTTTAGAGATAGTTAATGATTTTTGTACTGTCTTGCTGAGGGCTATTAGTCCTGAGCTATGACCTGAGGTCATGCGAGTGCCAAAATATCGACGCCAGTCTTCGAGCATTCTGGACATTTTTTGATGGAGAAATCGTTCTGGTGAAAAACGCTGGGTTTTCCTTGGAGCATAAATAATGTTGGAAAAAAACATTCTTTGAATATTTGACACTAGTACATGTGCCTCCGCCATCGGGGTGCGGTTGTGCGGACATGGTTCATTCGACCGTTTGGTCCGGTACAGCACTTTCTCATCGGGATCCTACTTGGCATCTCTTGGCTTTCCTGATCGGATGACCTTCTGAAAGGGCATCCATCGGCACTCGTGGCAAAAGAAGCCTTGAGGACCTGTTGGATTCCCCTCAGGTAGCATATAGGTGTTGCCTCATTAAAGACCTTGCCGGCAAAACCCTCTTCGGGACAAAAAGCTCGGTCGAAGGAAAAGAGTGCAACAGTTGTCTTTAAAACCTAAGGTCTTCGGGCTGAGCGTGCATTTTTGATCCCTCTGATCGAGTGCCTGTATAAAAGGATTAGTATGAAACATAAACTGAAAAATAGAGATGGTTATACCTTATTGCAGGATACATTTGGTGATGTTCTGACGTCTGGTATGCCTCTGTTGTTCGCGGCGAGGACTCAGTACGGTCCTTCGTTGTGTTCAATCGGGATTAGTCGAGGATGTAGGTTGATTGTCCTTAGGCTCTCTCGAGGGCATAGATATTGACACCGGTGCAGCATCGTACACTGCGAACATTTCCCTTGCCGCATGTTGCTCCCATGGATGGTTTTCATGCCGTCTTTTGTTGGGAATTTCATTATCTGGTGGAGGGCGGACGGTACCGTTCTCATGCAGTGTATACACGATCGCCCGAACAAGGCGGTGTACCTCATGTGTCCTTTGATGACATCGAATTTAGCGTCTTGAGTAATGCCGACCACGTTGACCGGGAGAGTGATCTCTCCTTCATTATCTCGCTTGCCATGTTAAATCCGTTGAGGACCCGAGTGGCGGGCACAATTTGGTCTAGTAGTTCGAGCTGCTCTACTACCTTAGACCTGATAATATTGGCCGAGCTACCTAGGTCCACAAGTTCACATTTTATCTGAAATGTATTTACGAGGAAAGAGATTACCAATGCGTCATTATGAGGTTGAGACATAGTCTCGGAGTCTTCCTCGCTGAATGTGAAGGCATCTTCGAGTACGTATCCCCGGGTTCGCTTTTCTGTGGTGATGGAATTATTTGTCCTTCTCATCACGAGTTCTTGAGGAGCATTGATCCCTCCTAATATCATGTGAATAACGTGTCGTGGCTTGTTTACTTCATTCTTCTTGGCTGCCTCCCTTCCTCAAAATTGATTCTTTTCTCAGTCACTCAAGAATTCTTTGAGATGACCGTTGTTGAGTAACTTGGCCACTTCTTCTCGAAGCTGGTAACAATCCTCGGTCTTGTGACCATGCGTGTTGTGAAATTTGCTTAGTAAGTTATGATTCCTTTGGGAAGGATCTAACTGTATAGTCCTGGGCCATCTGGTATCCTTGATTTTGCCGATGGCAAACACGATGTCTGAAATGTCAACATTGAAGTTGTACTCCGATAGGCGCGGTGCTCCTGTTGGCTCTGTGTTTTAGTCGAATCCAGCTCTATTAATGAACCCTTGGGGGTTTTGCCCTCGGTTGACCGATCGGTCATTGGGAGGTGGGTTACATCTCGAGGCGTTTCTCCTGTCTTCGGTGTATGGCTGATACCTATCTTTGTTCGGCTTCAACTCTTTTTCTAAGAGCCTGTTTGGGTATACTGAGCCTGAAGGGGCTCCCAATTGATCATCCTCGACCTTGATCTTTGACTGGTATCGGTTATGGACATCCGACCAGGTTATGGTAGGATACATGATCAGATTTTCTTTTAGCTGTCGCGAGGCCACAGAACTTCACTCGTTCAGGCCCTAGATGAAGGCATGTACCGCCCAATCGTCGGAGATCGGGGGTAGTTCTATTCATTCCGTTTGAAAGCGATACACAAACTCTCGCAGCATTTCGTTCTCCCTTTGCTTGATTTTGAATACGTCGGACTTCCTCGTTGCTACTTTGATGGCATCGGGTGTGCCTTTATGAAGGAGTCCGCCAGCATGGAAAATGAGTCTATGGAGTTGGGACCTAGATAATGGTACCACATCATGGCCCACTTTGAGAGTGTTTCTCCAAACTTCTTCAATAATAAGGACTCGATCTCATCGTCTTTTATATCGTTGCTTTTACTGCATATGTATAGGCAGCAACGTGCTCGTTAGGGCTTGAGGTACCGTTATACTTCGGGAGTTCCGGCATTCTGAACTAATTTGGGATAGGTTTCGGAGCCGCTTCCTTCGGGAACTGCCGCTGCACGAACTTCCTTGAATCTACGCCTTTCAGGACCAGGGGCGTGCCCGGGATTTGGTCGACCCTGGAGTTATAAGTTTCGACTTTCTTATTGTTGGCTGCTATCATCTTCTTGCCCAAACCAATCCTTCTAGAAAGATCCTCAAGCATTTTTACGATATCAGGATCGATCATCAAACCATTATTGCTTAGTCTCTCCAGTACCTGTTCGTCCGGGGGAGTTGTTCCTGGTGCTAAGGTGCTGAGATTTTTTGGATGGCTTTGCAGCTGAGCGATATCCAGCTGTTGTGCCTGCAACATTTCAAAGATAACATGATGGCTAACTTCTTGTTCTTTCCGAGCTGGGGGTTTTCGGGCTTCCTGTTGGTCGTCATATTGTACGCTTTTGTCGGTGCGTGAGGTTTCATTGACCTGTTGTGTGTCTTGTGAACCCGCGTCCGCTAGAATCGGTCCAGGCGCATCATTGGGGTTCAGTGGTGGCGCACCGACGATTGGAACTGCTACACCATTTTCTCCATGGTTTTCGAGGTTGTTGTTCTTAACTCTGTTCACTAAGCCACACATTTTGACCTGCAACTGAAGATCTTGGAGAAGAAGTGTGAAAGATAACTTGCGTTTTGTGACGAAACTAGAAAGAAAATAATCACTATTATTTTTAGCCCCACGGTGGGCGCCAAACTATTTACCATGAAAATGGTAATAATAATTAAATTTGTTGATGTGACTCTAAAAATACGTGATCTATTTTTACGCTAGTCGTGGAGCAGTTGATGTTGTGAGTGCGTAGTTTGAGGGTGAGATGCGAGCTAAAATAAAGCAGTAATCGAACCAAGAGATAGTCGTTCGGGGCCTCGAGCTGGTCAATTTAGGGCCTCGAGGTCGAGTCTCGAGCTGGAGCTTGATCTATCGGGGAAGGACTAACAGATGCAATAATATTAAAGGAGGCTCTTTATAGCCAATGATAAGTGTAAACAAGCAATCAATATGAAACAAGTATGAAAATAATAGGATAGAACTACAGTGTCAAGAGAGTATCTTAGAGAGAAAGAGAGAGAGTTATCATATATTTCATGTAGAGTCATTAGAGCAACATCAATTTTTTACAAATAATTAGAATCCCCTTTATATAGAAGGGAAGAAGTTTAACGGTAAGGAATCCGCTAGCTGTAAGGGTGTGGAGGTTGGACGACTAGAAATGACGCCTCGAGTAGGGCTCAGAATAGCCTGTCTATGTTTTGTCAGACTTAGCCGTGACAGATTTAGTCGTGTCTTGGGAACTCCTACTTCTGCATTAGCCCCGATCAATATCCTCCCAAGGTCTAGTGCCGATGGGCCCCATGGGTGAAGACTCAAGCACATCATTGCAGCCTTGAGGCTTTGGGTCGATCTTTCGAGATGCTCAAAAGACGAGAAATTGGACCCTCCGATTTTGCCGTATACAAATATGATGAAAACTTCGTGGGTTGCGGATCGTATATGTGATGTAGCTCACCGTAAAGTCCCCTCAATAGTTGCGCCTTTGTGCCCAAATGACTATTAGAAGTATACCTACATAATAAGCTCAGAAGTGCGTAAATTAATTCATACCTAATAAGTATCTAGCCTAACATAGGAGAAGTAGTGACGAGGGTTCAACATCGAACTGTAACTAAAAAAATCCTCCAACATTATCACAATATAAATTTCCCAAATCTTATATGTAATATCAACATGTAAGAAATATCAAGTGCTATATCAAACCGATAGGGAATATCAATTATAAATGCCCGGTCTCAACTAAACGGAAAATCTCGTGATTATTCGGACTACTAGAGATATTACGCACGAGTTATGCCGAGGTCGTACGGCCCGATCTAGAATAATGTGTATATTGTCGAGGATCGATCGGCACGAACCATAGATGCATTTCAAATATACTACCGAGGCGTGTGGCCCGATCTACAAGAAGCGAAGAAAGTTATTGAACTACAACCACGTGTTTGCAACACAAGAACAGAAATATAAAGTGAGCATAACTAATACCAGCAATCAAATATCAATTCAAACACCTCAAAGTAACGAGGTTCGTTCTAACATGATATCTAATCAAATTACATTTACAAGTTTTTGGCAATTAAACTAATAAGTTGAGTTCAATTAATACAAATATCGCATGATAAATTCCTAAGTCTACTTGGGCCTAAGCATTAATTTAGCTACGTACGGACTCTCATCACTTCGTACGTACGTAACTCCCATAACAAGTAGCACAGAACAAATACAGTACCTAAGGGGTAAGTTTTCCCTCACAAGGTTAGACAAAAGACTTACCTTGCTCCGAAATCAGATAACCGGCTCTGACGCCTCTATAACACCCCAAACCAATGCCAAACGATCTAAAACTAATCAAACAACATTTAAACCAATCAAAATATACTCTGATACTCATTATTTAATAATTTATAATAATTCCCAAACTCAACTCGAAAGTCAACAAAGTCAACCTCTGAGCCCATGTGCCCAGATTCCAAAAATTTTCAAAAATAACTGTTACCCATAACATATATAGTCTATATCAAGAAAAACATCCAATTTTGCCCATGAATTGACCTCAAATCAAGGGTTTATCATTTCTCAATTTTGGGGGTTCAAAATCCCAATTTCTACTATCCAAATACGGATAAAAAAATAACCAACAGAAATAAACATCGAAAAACATCAAAATAGTGGCTATATATTTACCCCTTGTTCAGACAAAAACAACGTCGTGAAAATTACCTCAAACTGAGCTCTAGAACTCAAGTTTTGCTCAAAATACAAAAATGCTCGGTCTACCCATTTAAAACACTGCCCTAGTGATTTTTATTCTTCGCCTTCACAGGATACCTTTGCATTCGAGAAGAGCCAATTTTTGCATTGACCAGTCAACCCATAATTTCTTCTTCGCGTTCACGGGACCACTCTCCTATTCACGAAAAACAAAAGTCCGCACCAGAAACCAGCAATCTTCCCCGACACGAAAATATGCATAACTCACTCATACTACCTCATAATTCGATAATTCTTATTGCTATGGTTCCAATACGGATCTAATGGTTTGATCTAATCACAAATCAAAGGTAATTTTCTCAATATGGTACCCTTTACGCCCAAAGAAATGACGTTGAAACATCAAATAAGAGCGAGACACAATCCAAACCCATCTAAAACACCCCTGAGTTCTCGGGACCCTGTCCAATCATACCAACTAATCCCAAAACTTAACACGAACCTACTTAAGGTCTCAAATCACACCAAACAACATCAAAATTATGAATCGCACATCAATTAAAGCCTAATGAACTTTTCAACTTCGAAAACTCACGTCAAAACATGCCAAATCAACCTGGAATCACCTTAAATTTTGCATGCAAGTCCCAAATGATACAACGGACCTTAAAAACTCTCGAAACCACAATCCAGATCTGATATCAAAAAATTCAACTCTCGGTTAAACCTATTCCTTCCAAACCTTCAATCTTCTAACGTTCGCGTAAAAACATCAAATCAACCTACGGATCTCCATATCCGTACATAGACCTAAGTCAAAAATTACCACCCGAACCTACCGGAACCATCAAAATTCTGATCTGAGGTCGTCACTCATAACTAAAACCTTGCTCAACTCTTTTAACTTAAAGCTTCCAAATTGAGAATTATTCTTCCAAATCAACTCTGAACTTTTCCAAAAAATAGAAACCAACCACACATACATGTCATATGATATTAAATGAAGTTACTCAAGGCCTCAAACTGCCTAACGACATTCCAGACCTTAAAGCGACCGGTCGGGTGATTATATTCTCCCTCATTTAAACATACGTTCGTCTTCGAACATGCAAAGAACCGTCCCCGAGTTGCCCAAAATCATAGTTTAACACCTCGTGCACCTACCCGTGCCACCACAGCCTATATATGCACATTATCTCAAACCAGACTAAAGGTCATCCCTACTACCTTAGCCCATAAGCCTTAGAACCAAATTCTAACATCCGGAATTCTCTACCAGGACTGATTCTAACATATGAACACCACCTCAATCTCAACACGCTGTACAAAAACATGACAATACACCTATGCTAAGATAACATAATGTACCACATAATAATTATGCCCATAATAACATCTCTCATACCCATCTGAACTCCCCCCGAGTCCCTCGGGACCCTATCCAATCGCACCAACTAGACCCAAAACGTAACACGAACCTACTTGAGGTCTCAAATCACATCAAACAACATCAAATATATGAATCGTATATAAATTCAAGCTTAATGAACTAATGAACTTTTAAACTTCTAAAACTTATGTCGAACCATGACAAATCTACCCGGAATGACCTTAAATTTTGCATGCAAGTCCCAAATGATACAACGGACCTATAATAACTCCCAGAACCACGATACAAATCCGATAACGAAAAAGTCAACTCTCGATCAAACCTCTCAACCTTCCAAACATTCAATCTTTCAACTTTCGTGAGAAAACATCAAACCAACCTACGGACCTCCAAATCCGGACATAGACCTAAGTCCAAAATTACTATCTGGACCTATTAAAAACATCAAATTTCCCATCTAATGTCGTTACTTAGAAGTCAAACCTTGGTCAACTCTTTCAACTTAAAGCTTCCAAACTAAGAATTATTCTTCCAAATCAACTTTGAACTTCTCAAAAGTAGAAACCAGCCACATTTTCATGTTATATTACATGAAGTGAAGTTACTCAAGGACTCTAACCACCTAACGACATGCTAGACCTCAAAACAACCGGTCGGGCCATTACATTCTCCCGCACTTAAACATACTTTCGTTCTCAAACGTGCCAAGAATCGTCCCCAAGTTGCCCAAAATATTAGTTTACCACCTCGTGCACTTACTCGTGCCACCACAGCTCATATGAGCACATTATCTCAAGCCAGACTAAAGTTCATCCATTCTACCTTAGCCCATAAGCCTTAGAACCAAATTCTAACATCTGAAATTCTCTACTAGGACTGATTCTAAAGTATGAACACCGCCTCAATCTCAACACGCAGTACCAAAACATAATCATGCGCCTATGCTGAATTAACACAATGCACCGCATAATTATTACGCCCATAATAACATCCGCCAATCCCATCTGAAACACCCCCGAGTCCCCCGGGACCCTGTCCAATCACACTAACTAGTCCCAAAACATATCATGAACCTACTTGATGTCTCAAATCGTACCAAACAACATCAAAATTATGAACCGCATATCAACTCAAGCCTCATGAACTAATGAACTTTTAAACTTCTAAAACCGATGTCGAACCATGCCAAGTCAACCCGAGATGACCTTAAATTTTGCATGCAAATCCAAAATCATTCAACAGACCTATAAAAACTCCCAGAACCACAATCCAGATCCGATATCAAAACATTCAACTCTAGGTCAAACCTTCAATCTTTCGACTTTTGCGAAAAAATATCAAATCAACCTATGGATCTACAAATCTGGACATAGGCCTGAGTCTAAAATTACCATCCGGACCTACCGGAACCATCAAAATTCCTATCTGAGGTCCTTACTCAAAATTTAAACCTTCGTCAACTCTTTCAACTTAAAGCTTCCAAATTCAGAATTAACATTCTAAATCAACTCTGAACTTCTCGAAAATAGAAACCAACCACATGTGCATGTCATATGACATAAAGTGAAGTTACTCAAGGCCTCAAACTGACTAACAACATGCTAGACCTCAAAACGATCAATCGGGTCATTACATTCTCCCTCGCTTAAACATACGTTCATCCTCGAACGTGCCAACAACCATCCCCAAGTTTCCCAAAATCATAGTTTAACACCTCGTGCACCTACCATGACACCACAATCCATGAAAGCACATTATCTCAAGCTAGCCTAAAGGCCATCCATGCTGCATTAGCCCATAAGTCTTAGGACCAGATTCTAACATCCAGAGTTCTCTACCAGGACTGATTCTAACATATGAACACCGCCTCAATCTCAACATGATGTACCAAAACATGATCATCCACCCCTACTGAAATCACACAATGTACCATATAATTATTATGCCCATAATAAGATCCTCCAAACCCACTCGAAACACCCCCGAGTCCCCTAGGACCCTGTCTAATCACACTAACTAGTCCCAAAACTTAACACGAACGTACTTGATGTCTCAAATCACACCAAACAACATCAAAATAATGAATCGCACATCAATTCAAGCCTAATGAACTTTTAAACTTCTAAAACTCATGTCGAACCATGCCAAATCAAACCCGAAATAATCTTAAATTTAACATGCATGTCTCAAATGATATAATGAACCTATTACAACTCCTGGAACCACAATTTGGATTCAATATCGAAAAATTCAATCTCTCAGTCAAACCTATCAACCTTCAAAACCTTCAATCTTCCAACTTTTGCAAAATAACATCAAATCAACCTACCGACCTCCAAATCCAGACATATGCCTAAGTCCAAAATCACCATCCGGACCTACCAGAACCATCAAAATTTTGCTCCGAAGTCATTTACTCAAAATTCAAACCTTGGTCAACTCTTTCAACTTAAAGCTTCCAAATTGAGAACTATTCTTCCAAATCAACTCTGAACTTCTCGAAAACTAAAACCAACCACACGTGCATGTCATAATATATGAAGTGAAGCTGCTCAAAGGCTCAAACCACCTAAGGACATGCTAGACCTCAAAACGGTTGGTCGGGTCATTACATTCTCCCTCGCTTAAACATACATTCATCCTCGAACGTGCCAAAAACCATCCCTGAGTTGCCCAAAATCATAGTTTAACACCTCGTGTACCTACCCGTGCTACCATAACCTATATGAACACATTATCTTAAGCCAAAATGAATGTCATTCCTGCTATCTTAGCCCATAAGCCTTATAACCAAATTCTAACATTTGGAATTCTCTACTAGGACTGATTCTAACATATGAACACCGCCTCAATTTCAACACGCGTTACCAAAACATGATCATGCACTCATGCTGAAATCACACAATACACCATATAATTATTGTGCCCATAATAACATCCTCCAACCAAATTAGCTAGAACTTCACAAATTCAATGCTCGTAACATACCACATGACACATATGTTACACCCTATAGTTTCATATGGGAGAGTACGTCGTAAGTTAACTTATGTAAGCCCTAAAATGAGATCATCTTTGAAAGTACATAAATTAAGTTAATCATGTTAACTTGGAGTTTACGAGCAAGTACCAAGAAGGTTGGAAGGCTTAGAAGCTAAACCAATTGAAAAAAATAAGTTTTGTCGAAAGTCGACAAGTTTGAAATGTTATAGCATGTAATTTTGGGTGAGACTAGGGTGCTCCAAATGATGAGGTTATGCTATGATTTATATTTTTCTTATGATAGTCATGTGTTATATTTTAAATTCAAGTGAGTTGTTGAACAAAAGTTGGCAAAGATCATCACAAGTTACATTCATAAATATGCTAAAATTTAGGTCAAATGTAGCTGAGCTTTTCTTCCAATATAATTGGAATTAGGGGATTATCACCTTCCAAATTCAACATCTATGAGTCTATTTTATAACTCATTAAACCATTCATCGATACGACATAGGAGTAGAGAGATATTTTCAGTTTCGCAGGATTGCGCAGACTGCATATGTGACAAGTAGGTGTGTCACTAAAGCTTTTTGAGCAATATATTTCGTGTGTTATATGATGTCTTTTTGGGACATATTATATACCAAATTGAAGTTATTGTAATGTAGTTTCTAAAGCCATGCATTCACACAACATCCGGATAAAAGATATAAGCGTATGAAGAAGATCCAACAATAAGGTACCAAGCTAGCACCTCTTTGACTTTTCAAAAATGGATACATATAGGACTTATGTAGTCTCTTTCTTCACTTTTATACACACCACGACCAGAATAAGACCCCTAAACTTATCATCAAGCTTTCCACAAGGGTTTCCAAGAATATTAACATCCTGAGTACGAAATCAAGAAGCGTTAACACTAAAATGATCCATACGACGTAAGTATCACTATATCGCCTCTCTTTTTGTTTGTAGTTTGAGTTTTGGAAGTTACTTTGTTGATACCGAATTTTTCGGCAGGTCTCATCCTTTCAAATCTCCATCGACAGGTTCCGTCAATGGTTCTTGAACTACATACGGCCTGATTCCTGTAAAACCAGGGATATGTACGCAGCTCAGAGACTAGAACTCGATCAAATTCTTTTCAAATCGCCACTTCTGGTCAAAATTGGCCATCATATTTTTACCCGACAACTCTTTCATCATTCACGGGTAAAGAGGGGTAGCTGTTGATACCCAATTTTTCCCTGAGTATTTTATATACCCAAAATACTTTCAAAATAATATATATACGCATATATGAGAACACCCAAGAGTTTTGGTACTTTACCAAATTTTTAATGATTTTTAAACCAATTTATTGCCTATTTTTATACCATAAAATCCAATAATTATTACCAAAACTAATATTTTGGCAAATAGCTTATTTTTATTCTCATATTTACACCAAAATATGACTAACATGATTTTTGTACATTTTTACAAATTCACTTAGTATTTTTAAAAACTAAATTGCACATAATTACAATATTAACCCTTTTTAGTATTTAATTGTAATTATATTTATAAAATTGACTCCTATATTTTTAATTCTATAATTATATATTATTAATAATTTTAGTACGTTTGATTTACTTTCAGAAATTATTTTGCTATTTTTATAAATTAAACAAGGGAAAAGTGGCTATTTAAAATCTAGCCCTTTTTGCATTTCAATTTTAACCAGAATTGAGCCCAATCTCAGCCCCAAACCTGAGCCCAATTCCCTAACCCAATTTAACCCAGTTACCCGACCCAATACCCATTTAACCGACCCAACCCATAATCCTTTTAATCCTGGTCGTTGATCGTTTAGATCAACGGCCACCGTTCCCCCTTTCCTTTTTAATTCCAAACTAGCCCCCAAACCCTCCCCATTCTCTCAAAGACACCGCCTCTAATCCCTCGTCTCTCTCAAATGCTCTCACCCACTTAAAACCCTGACAACCGCCCACCCCTCTTCGACCTCAAATCACCAAAATCCATGGATAATCTAACCATGGACGACCTCTACCCATCGCCTATTGGTCTCACATGAATGGTGCCTGAAGATTCGAAGGCCAGTCTTCGAGGGTCTTCACCCAGACCTTCATCGATTCAAGATTTTTAGCCATTTCCGGCCCTGCTCCGGCGTATCTTAGCCTCCTGAGCGTGGTTCCGACCTTATCGACTCTGATCTGATCTTGTGACTTCCAAGCCTTTCTCATCCTTTAGGGTTCTCGGAAATCCTAGCCTATTCAAGGTTCTTTTTCGTTTTATTCGTTTAGATCTGTGCTAGATCTATGTTGTGTATGATGTTAAAAGCAGTTTCCCCAAATCTCCTTTTTCAAAACCCTTTGATTTTAAATTAGGGTTTCTGAGTCTGTCTTTTAAATGTTTTGTTTGATTCATCTGCTTAGCATCTCCAGGTTTAATTGGTGATGGAAAGCCATAATTTTTTGAATTTTTTTTATTTTCTATGTCTACATGTTGGTGTTCGTTGATTTACTGCTTAAGTGTGAAAACCCTAATTTCAGGGTTTATTTGAGACTCTAAGGCTGTTTATGTGTTTATCTGCTTATTTTCTCTAAATCTGATTGATTCTGGAAAACCCTAGTTCTTTGGGGGTCTGTTTAAGTTCCTGAAGTTCTTCGTCTGTTCGAGATTGCTCGATCTGATTCTTTTACTTTAGCATGTAATTCTTTTGGTTCTAAGCTCTTGCTACTTTTCAAACTCGTCTATGATTTTCACTCGACTCTTTGCATGCTTCTGATCCTTTTTCTGATTATACTCTTTGTCATGAGTACAGCCTCACATGACTAAGGCTATGCACTCCTTTATATGTTAAATTTCCCCCTCGAAGTAGCCCTTAATTATGGGCTGACTTCAATTCTCTTTGTATGATTCTGATTTCCCTCTTGTAATTGATTATTTTTCCTTATTTTACTGATTTCCCTGCTTCTCAGACCTATTTGAATGCTTGCCTTGAAATCTCGACCCCTGCCTTTCCAACTCAAGCTGATTGATTCCCTTACCTTGATTATATTGGTATTGGATTCTTAAATACCTTTCCTTGATTAGAGTCTGATGAACCTAGACTCTACTACCTACTATGTACCTGTAATATGCTTGAAATACTTCCTTATTAGTCATATTCAGCCTATGTGATCTCTTTCCTTATTTAGCACTTGCATGTTACCGCTTGATTTGAATTCCTTAATTAAAGGAAGTCTTTGATACTAATTTAATTTTAATTGACACTTGTTCCCCTAATTATTGCTGAACTGCAATCCTTACCTTATTTTCTGCATGTTTTTACACTATTAATACTCTCCTCCCTTCTCTTTGAAGACACGAACACAGAACACAATCTGAGTTCACAAATCATTCTCACTTAAAACTCTCTCTCTTTTTTTTTTTATACTTGTGCTGCTATGGACTTTGTTTACTCTACTTCTGCACTCTTGCTTCTCTACTGGTATGTCTATCTTAGTTTAAATACTGCTTCTCCACTATGTGTTTCACATCCTAGTTCTGTTATGCTTTCCTTTACTGTTTTTCTGCAACTTTGTCATTATTGTTCCTATGTGAATTCCCTTACCCTTTACCCTTTGTATATGAGTTATGGTTCAGGGCGTAACAACACTCCAATATTGCTGTCTATGATTCTGAACTGGGTTCTTTGAATCCCCAACTCAATCAATTCCCACTCCTTTTCCCCTTTTATGTGTCTGAGCCTTGGACTTGGGTCGGATAGTGTCCTAATCACTATCCAGACCTTGGTCTGACCTCCAAGGGTCTGCTCCTAACTTGTTTAACCAAACAAGTAGTCAGGGATGTGCCAGCCTACTTTGTGGCTAGGTATGACCACCACCTGCCATGGCCCCCCAATACCCCGTTCACTTTCAACTTACTCTTAGCTATAAGTTCTGCCCCTCTCTGGCAAGCCATGCTTTGGGACCCCTGAGCTTCTTCTGAACTTGGATGCCTGAGAGTTGGCTCTTCTACACTGCACTATTCTAAGTCTAATGGTATCCTGGGTGTAAGCAATGCCTAGAATCCTTGAGATTCCTTGGAACTTTGAAACACCTTAGATAATGAGAAGGCTTTGGAAATTTGGATCCGGAAGTGGCTCAATCACATATTATTAGACATTAAGGTTGAATTAGGCTGCTCGGATCTAGCTGTTAGCTCTTGATGTACTTTTAATTTCTAGTTTGATCTATTGGGTTGTAATAACTTGTATGAAACTCGGGGAGTATAGTAAAAGGGTGTGGGAGGGGTCTTTACTTTCTTGCATCCAAGGGGTAGAAATCATGATTTAGGATTTTACTTTTAATCAAACTAGAAATCCTGCCTATAGGGTCCTTAATACTGATTCAATCATATAGAAACCATGCCTATAGGGTTTAATGCTTAATTTTACCGCAAATCACCTAGAAAGAATGTTTATAGGGCTTAACACTCATGTTCTGTAATTACACATATTGAGATCATGTATATAGACTCTTGCATTTCTGCATACACCAATATCATTAGGAAAACCGTTGGTAGGTTTAATAATAAGGTTGCATATAGACATCATGTGTATAAGACTTATATTAATGTCATAAAAAGGTATTAAAATAAATAAATGTATAGAAAGCATGCCTATAGGAAATCTCGATTTTCAACAGCCTCATTCGTTTTTAAAACAGTATCAATTGCTGAAACTTGTATCTAGTTTACTAAAAACTGGTAGTTTTCTACCCCCTTTCTATGAAACTCGCTAAAATTGGTAAACCTTTTCTATAATCAATCCGCACTTTCCTGAAACTCACAAACCTTTTAATCAGTCTGCATCTTTTCTGAAACAACTGGTAACTCTTTTCTAAAATCAGTTTGCATCTTTTTTTGAAATTCGTTTCTCCCTATTAAAACTGATAACTTTTTTTCGAAAATCAATTTGCATCTTGTCTGAAATTTGTTTCTTTCTGTTAAATTGGTAACTCTTTTGCATCTTTTTCCTGAAATCAATAGATCCTATGCCTTGTTTTATTTCAACACATAGACAAAAGGTTGGCTAATTAATCATTGGGTCAGTCCCTGACAACTGTATTCGAGTCGCCTAATGCAGACTTTCTGTCTAAATATATGTGTTGAACCAGTCCACTCGCTGCTTAATTTTAATCTAAGACCAAATNNNNAACCTAGGACCCCCCTCCCTCTTTATTAGTTTAACAATTTTTAGAATTTTAAAAGTTGTTGCACTTTCAACTTCTATTTCTTACACGACTTCTAAGTTGCTCGCACCAATTGCTTGACCCCTTCCCTTTACTTGCGTATCTCTTTTATAACAAAGCAGTTTCTTTCCTGAATTTTAGCACTTCTTTAACCACTTTTTATGCTTCTTATTTGCAATACTTGTTTGTTTATTCGCGTTTGCATTTAAAGTCACAATTCTAACATGGCCAGGAACCACACTAGTGGATCTTGAGTGGTGCCTAACACCTTCCCCTCGAGATAATTTCAAGCCCTTACCCAAAAATCTGGTCTTCATCTTTAATTTTTCTAGAAGTGTCCTAATGCACTATAATCATTAGGTGGCGACTCTCCAAACTCTCAAAACCCAACTCCCAAAGCGGGAAAAGAGTTGTCTTCCCGAATGTCGTGAACCCGATTCCGCGAGGAAGAAAGGGGGGCATCGACAGCATGGCGACTCCGCTGGGGATTTCATTAAGCTTTTACCATTGCATGCTATACGTGACTTTATTGCTTTCTTTTATTGCTTTTGTTTAATGCCTTTATTTGAAACTGACTTGTTTCTTTTATTTTTTTTTCTTTAATTACTTTCATTTACCGCTTTTCCATCAATACTGTTGTAATTTTTGAGCAATCATTACTGACTTTATTGTATGAACGTGAAAATACACATCAACATGTTTCATTCTTGTAAATTGCATTTTTTCAGCATCATATTCCACTCGTGCCAAACAAATACTATAGCAACGCTTATAATGAATAGTTGTGCACTTCCAATACTATCACCCCTTAAATTTGGCAAAGTCATATTTACGGTAAAACCAGTCGATCAACAGTGTAGTCGACGGTTCTGTGCCTTTCCCTCTTGAGTTGTCCGCTCAAGGGTACCAGTCTAGCACTTCAAAATAGAAACCTTATTCCATTTAAATCGTACATGCATCATGGTCAAACCTAGTCGAGTCAGTTATGTTGTCCACATAATGACTCACTAAGATAGCCTTGTCCAAAGTCCACCGGGTTTCTTTGAAACCCAAACAAACGCCTCCATGTTCTGTGCATTTATTTGGAGAACTTAAGTGCTTTCTATGCTAATTATTGATTTAAATAGTCGAGTCTGGTGGGGGTAAGGGCCTAACACTCTGTTTTGCAAAAAATGAGGCACG